>JAODGE020018633.1:0-14252 GCA_027574965.2 Ecitophya simulans
TTCAGTTGGTTCATTGCAATAGCCTCAAGAAATTCGGACACTTGCTGCTTCGTCGCTTGTCGTTTGCATGTTCACACTTATGTCACTCCCATGTTTTCGAGAAAATACCCCGGACCCGTCCCGCGCACGGTCACTTGGTCGCGGTCACGTCGCACCCACCCCCGAATGCGAAACGTGCGCGCCACGCGCGTCAATCGATTCAACTTTTACCCCAATTTTCGGCGTCGCCCGTTCGCCGGCCCGAATTCCGCCCGCCTAACGCCCGACTCTTCGTCCTTCGAAATAAACCGCTCCTGGGACGAAAACACAAAACGAACACATCCGCGCGTTGTTCTATGCTAATTAATTTATGTTGTTTTTTTTTGTTGGGTTTTTACAAAAGTTCAACGCTTTCGATTATTGCGCGTGCGCGATACAAATACAACCCTGGCCAAGCGACAGACGTGCAAATATCGCCGGGCGCGCCAGCGAGCTAAAACAACATCGCGCGACCGTTCGTTATTTTGTCTTGGGAGCCGAACACCATCGACGTCAACTCGTCAGTGCCGCATGGCACAAGCACAGCATAAACCTGTTATTACCCGCCAATAACGCCGCACAATGCATAATTGTTTGCGTTGTGCATTTGTTATCACCGGCGAGAGCCCAGCAACACGTGAACAACGTCTGCGTCCACATCTCGAGGACGCCTTATTCCGGCGCATTGAAAAGTCGCGACGACTCGGTGACGGCATCGGGGGAGCGCTGTTTGATCGCGATCGTGATCTCTTTGTTACGCCGCTGAGTGGCCAGCTCAAGATTGCTCTTTTTCGAGTGGCGCGACTTGGAGTTTTCTTTTTCGTTTCGTTTTGTTTGTTTGTTTGATCGAGCCCGCGCGGCCCTTCGGCTGACCGCCGCGCAGGACTAGATTCGGGCGTGTTTGCGCAGTCCGCGCGGCCCTCTTTGCAAGTCGCCAATGTTTGTCCGCGGGGGTGGGGGGTGGGGCGACCGTTCGCTCACTTCTAACCTTCGGCCGTTTCCTTCGCGCGTCTCCGCGAGTTTTAAACGATGCAGGCGCAAGGGAAAAAAACCCGAAGCGAGAAAATACAATTCATCGCCGCAATCAGCGGGCAATGACGCCCTCGCCGCGCCGACGCCCCGGCAACCTCCGCCGCCCCTTCGGCGGCGTGACGGGACGCGGCGTGCGGCTTTGCGAAATAAATTAAACTCGCGCCGAGCCGAGTTTTACCAGATGGATGCGCATTTAAGGCGGCGGCGGCGAGGAAAAAAGTGCCGATAACGATAAACACGTCGGGCGGCCATCCCCTAATGCCGCCTAAATAAATACCACGATACCCCCGAAGACGCTCGGATGCCGGCTGCAGCGCGCGGCGGAGGGCTGAATGAAGTGGGAATAAATTGGGTATTCGGTTTGATCTTCCTCTTCAACTTCTTATTTTTTGCATCTAACTTCATACCCAACCTTCGAATTGGTGATTGCTTTGTACTCGGTGGAATATTTAAATTTGGATTGTTCGAATGCTCGAAGGTTGTAAAGATACATTAATGTATCTAAAATTTGATCGAGCAAAAAACGCACTTTTTACTTTTCTTCTTAATTTTTGTTTTTAACCTCAATCATAAACTTAAAATTGCTTATTTCTTTATAAATATGGAAATATTTTCAAATGCAAATGTTTAGATTAATATATCTACATTGTAATTTTTCCACACTATTAATTTAAGCTTCTTAATATATTAATTTTTTCAATCCAAGGTTGCAATAGTGTAAGAAATTGTTTAGTGCATTCTTTTAATAATGTACTCTAATAAAACTGGTATTTTTCATGTTTTATTTTGTATTTTTACCTTTAAAATTGAACTAAGTAATAAACAACGAGCGTTTTATTGTTCAGATTTTTAGTAATTCTACGATAAATAGAGATTATAAAATCTGGTGGAGCAAATTGTTATATTATCGTTCACATTTGTAATAATTCCAAATTGAGATAAAATAATTGAAGAAGAAAATTAATTGCATTGAGCTTTTTTTCTTTATTCAAAATTCGACTCTGATAAAATATCAAAACAGCTTAATAAATTATATATTCTCAGCTATTGCTAACAATCTTCTGTCGCCGTTTGCCCACTTTGTCTAAGCTTTTTTTTCAAAATATCAGCTGACCTAAATTCGAAGAAGTTGAAGAGCCTACTATAAAAGTTTCTTCAATGTTGACAGTCACGAATGTTAACAAATAAAAACAACAAGATTCTAGAATGGCAAATGAGGTTTCGAATGGTACAGTGCGCTTATTCAAATTTTGTGCTTACTTAGCATAAACGCTCACGACTTATTACACACAATCAGTCCGAAACTTCTGGAAGTGTTTAAAGTGAGATTGTACGAATGCTCGCATTCTCGAATGCCGCTGTAGGAAATTGTTTAGACTGAGATACCTACAATGTAATCCTGCAACGGTTGCGCTTTGCGATAAACAACACGGTAAGCGAACAACAAGAGCGACCCGCTGAGTGGGCGCTTTCTGCGCAACCGCGCACGTCGGATTACCGACGTCCGAGAAGCGACAACCGGCGCGATTGTGCGCGCCCGGCGGCGGCGCCGGCGCAGGTGTTCGGGGGTTTTTATCGCCGGCACGTTTGTTTATTATCGTTCGTGCAATGTTTGCATCTTGCGCGCCGCCCGCGAACGCGCCGCATCGCCGCGCGCGCTCGCCGCAATTATTACGCACGCGAGCGCGAACGCGAGCGCCGGCCGTTTCGTCGGCGGCGCGACACAATGTGACACACGCGTCCGCTATCTCGTTCGCGCGTCTCCGCGCCATTAGTTAGCGAGCGGACGGCGGCGCGTAAACACCGCGGGCAACACACGCGGCCGGCGTTCGTGACGCGAAGACGCGCCTCCGGAAACGCGCGGCGGCGGCGACGGCGGCGGCGGCGGCGACGACGGCGCGTTCATTCACGATTCGCCGGCGCGATAACGGGCGCCGAGTGCGGCGCGCGTGTCGTGTCGCGACCTGCGCCGGCCCTGGATATTTCCTTGCGACGCAATCTGGCCGTGGATATCCGTGCCGGAGTGGGGCCGGCATGTCACAGGGTAAACAAGCTTTTCGCACCCATTACAACTAACTCACACCGGATGATAACCACACTTTGATAATAACTATAATAATAGGGAAGTAAAGCCGCCATTTGTAGCGACACCTATGAATGTTGTAGTATACTTCTTCAGCGCTTTGGAATATTTTTCTAACAGACTTGTTTATATAAAACTTAAGAAAAGAAGACTATTTAGAATATTAATAAATACTATTACTACTTCTAACTTTTTCTAAACTTTGTTCTAAAATTTAAATATAAAATTTAGAAAAATTTCAAATGCCCATCACAAATGACCACAGAAATTACGAAATTTTATAAATAAACAAATATAGACAAAAACAAACGACATTAATTGTTATTTGTTTAATATGATGATTGATACCACTATTAAAGATTTTCACTATGTATTACCTAATATTTAGAGAATAGCAATGCATCAGCGCCATCTATCAAGATTTTGAGGAAATTTCACTTTTATTGTCTAAAATGCAAGTATAATTCATTAAGGGAAAAACAACTAATTTTGTTTATAAAAATCATTGAACTATAAATATTTTTACCAATAAATTGTCAAACAGTACCTTTGACATATTCGCAAACAACTGGGATTTATCAAATGTTCAAAGCAATTTAAGAAATTTTATTTAAAGTAACCCAACACTCAACAGGCTAAGATTTAATATATATATATTTAAATCAACGATTATTTATTTATACACGATGGATTTGCTTATTTCCAAACTCATGGAAAAAATTATTTATTGCCCATAAATAAAAATGCACTTTTTCTACATTTATTAAAATTTAACCATATTAAATGCTTATTTCAAAAGTTTTCGAAAAAATTGCTTTCTACTAGAAAATAAAAAAAGTTTTTTTTTTAATTGCCTACCTAGCAATTTCTTACACTTATTACCTGCATTCTGGGCCATTTAAGAGCAAAACGTTCAACCCCGTTCCTGGGTAGTAAGTTAGAAAGTCATCCCCGCTCATATGTGAAATATCTCTGCGGTTGATGCGAAGATTAGCGAGCGCGCCGCGCCGAAATTACAATATCGCTGCCGGGCTAAACGCAGCGTCCCGCATAAATTTCCACCCGAGCGCCGTCCCAAAACGCGAACCGCGAGTCGGGCCTTATTTTTCTCGCATTCGCGCGGAATTGTTTTGCTCCTCTTCGTTTTTCGCGCCATAAAGCGTCGCTTCATCAAATAAACTGCGCGCCTGTGCAAATTTTCTTCGTTTTGACTTCGTTAAATATTCCCGCGAATCGCCCTTGATGAATGACTTCGTCTTCGCCGCCGCGCGGGGCTTCTTTCTATTTTATTTTCGTTTTTTTCGTTTCCTCTCGCGCTCCGCTCGCGCCCTTCGCGCACGTCCTTATTTTTGTTTTACTTTCCGCTTTGCTCTGCGCGCCTCCCGTTCTTTTATTTTCCGCCCCGGCTTGTTTTATTATTTCTCCTCGACTTCTTCTCGTCATTGTTCCGCTTCTTTTTCGCCGCCGCGCCGCTCCTCGAAGTTTGTTTGCGTTTTTACTTTTTGCTCTCGCAGTTTCGCGACGCTTCCGCGCGCCTCCCCACGCGCGAGTGCATTAATCAGTTCGATTCGGCGGTCGCGGCGCAGGGGCTAATGAATAGTTTGCTTCCAGGGCCACTTAGGAGACAACCCCTTCGACAGCGCCGGCGTCGGCTGGAGCAAGAATCACTACTCCCCGGCGTCGACACCTTGGCCCCACCACGCTCTGCGGCAATCCAGATACAGTGTAAGTCGACGCTTTGCGATATTTTCGATGATTCATAAATGAATATTTAATATGTAAAATACACCGCTAATTTTACGACCTTGTAATGAATAATGCTCACTTATTAATGCTTAAAATACACATTTTACGCAGTCTCAGGTGATGAACTTGTTTCGGTTCCTTTATCGCTACATAATTTTTTTTGCATATTTTACAAGTTCAATAATGCCTCGAAAGTGTAGTACATATTTATATGTTGATCTGACACCATATTTGTAGTGGGCGGCAAGGTTCTTAAACAGTGCAATTCTTCGATTCGCAGATAATTGTCAATAATTGTAGACATTTCCAATTTTCCCACCGCTATTCCGTTATTCACAAACTATTTTTATAAAATTGCACGATATAAATAACTCAGATTGGTGAGGATGCCAAGGTCATTAAATGAGTACATTAATTTACTATGTACACCTGTTGATGAAACTCGGAAAATTTTGATTGTATCGTCGACAAAAGTGCGTGCGCATCAAGACAAAGACGCTTTTTAGGTAAACTTTGACTATATTTATGTCAAAAGCAAGAGTTCTGACGCCCTTTCTTTGTGGGTTTACGAAGATGCTCATTTCCGAGTGTGCCCGAACACATTCCTCCAACTAATCTGACTATAGTTCTCGAGACTGTGTGCCATGCCTGAATGTATATGAAAATGATCATCGAATTCTATATCTCTGATAATGTTTGGGAGTGCTTACCATCACATCCGCGTCAAAACATAAAAGCCGGACGGTATGTGTGACAATAGCGATAGTGGTCTGAAGAAAATCCGACAGCCTCACGATCGTTTCCGAGTTCACGCGAACGGCGTTCTCGAAATGATCAGACTGTATCGCCGAGAAAAGTGGAAACGCGCCGCGATCATTAACGAGCGCTGCCGATTCTTGGAAGTATTTAAATGCGGCCGCTGGCTAACGTTCGGAATGTGATATCAATTGCAAGTGAGTTGCATCAGTGGATCGGATTTTTGCGCCGCGCTCAGCGCTTCGGTCGGATTGTTTATTGCAACATGTTATGGCAACGCACACGTTTCGCCGCGAACATTCGCAACATCTCGCGGTCGAGATTAGCGCGGCTTTATGCGACTGCCGGATTAAGCGCACGTCGGCGACGCGCGATTACGCATTATCACTATTATTATGTAAACATCTTTAATCGTGAGGTTCGCGGCAGCTTTCGGTTTCGACACATGCGGAATCGTCATAATCGGCCGCCGTCGTCGGCACGCGCAGTTTTGCATTCACGTCGTCGCTAGATGGCGCTAGGCGATAATCGCCTGGTATTGCTGTTTGTGTTTTGTATTTGCGCCGTTGCGAAGTCGCGTCGCCGCAAAAAAAGAAATGAAACGCCACAGAAGTAAAAGTAAACAAACGTGCGTGCCTGACGGGGGTGGCAAAGTTTTCGGCGCGCTTGCCGTCGCAGTGCGCACCCTGCCATCGGGCAGGTGGAGGAGCCGAAAGGCGTTAAGAATATGTATTAGGCGAACGTAGAGCGGGCGCATTATTGCGTCCGCGTCTGCCGAGATCGAATCGATCGCCCGCCCCCTTTTTCTCATTTTAAATCCGCGGCACAAACAATGCCGCCGCCGAGGCATTAGCCGGCGAACGGGCGAACTTTTCCGAGCGAAACTTCATCATGTGCGGCGACAACGCATCCGTCAACCCCGGGCCACCCCTGCGCGACTCGCGTTTTATTACGGCCTGCTCGGAAGTGTAACGAAACGGCGCGGCTCTGCGCTGCGAATGACTGGCAAGTTAGGGGATTTCGGGCTCGCTCCGCGCACCCTTTGGACGATCTTGGGAGTTCTTACGGTGCCATTATTATGTAAAGACGTAAACAACAACTGCCCTCGACATTGCCGACAACCTAAAAAACAGGAAAATCCTTTCGAGATATCTCGTATTATATTTCACGTTTGTTTGGCCGTAAATATCGATAGGGATTGACAACATCGACGTACATTTTGTATATTTTGTTGTTTATAGCTCACTATCATTTTGGCGCCATGTCTATGAGCAATCGGCAAAGTTTGATCTGTAGTAAGGGACGTACATTGGGGGCGATAACGTGAGCTGGATGAAGTTGGAATAGTAGTGCGATAATAAAATCGGTACATCGAATTTATTGCGAGATTAAGTTGTGTTAAATAAACACTATTTTGCAATTGGTGTACGCAGTGGCGCGTCATACTTAGTTAGTCACTGATCGACCTCATCGGATCATTTCTTACTCGATATTTTGACAATACGTTAAATATTAAGTTGAACAATAAATAATGAGCGTTTAAACTGAACACCTGTCTCGTCACGGTTTGCTTAAAATCGATTTCGATTCGCGAGCTTATTTCTTCTTCTATAACTCTGTCGGCTTTATTTTGCGCATACGAAATCTTCTGCAATGAGAAGGTCATCAAATATTGTCTCCTCAACTTCCAATCCAGACTGTTAACAATTGTTGTTATGTCCGATAGGGTGCAATCAAATACTCTATTCAATTTAATTTTTTTCCTGAATAGTGTGGGATACAAAAATGTGGACGATAAAGCGTTCATTATTTATTACCCAATCCTATAGGTCCGGAAAATTTTAGGAGAGTTATTGTAGTTTGGGTAATTGGGCTTTTTGAGCAAGTGCCAAAATACGTTTCTCTTTATGCTTTAGCATTCTTTACGTACTGATGAATTTTGATTGAATTCTTTCTATTTTAGAGCACGACTTTTCTGTGGAATAGAACAGAATAAAAATAATCAAAATCAATTGAGTGATTATTTTTGGCAATATCTAAATTACAATACTATGAAACTGTATTCCTCATTATTACTTGTATAAAATCTAGAGAAAACACAGTATTAGAAACAGTTTATACTAAATTAAAATAAGCTTAAAAGATATTCGATATTTATTTTCTGAAAATATAAATATTGTACAGGAAATTTGAACAAGAATTTGGGATGTTTTGAATATTTATTACGTACAAGGAACAAACAGGCCGAAACATTGTCAATTTGCTTTTAGCGCTCGCTAACATCACTGTTTACCATTTACTCGGCCCTCGTAGTTACTGACCACTGTACGGAGACGTCACAAGTAATTAATTATTGATCGATTTATAGAATAATATTAAAAACCACTAATAATATTTATGTGATTTTTTTATTGCATCATACGAATACAATGGTTGCTTACAAACTTGACTTCAACTTGAAACACAATTATTGAGCGAGGAATGTCTACAGTCACTCAATTTTGCTGTATAAAAAATGCGAGGAACACAAATAGGTATTCAGCCTATATGCAATAATGTATTACAATATGTACTTGAAATGTGGCCTGATAAAGAAATAGTTGCTTAACAAATTATAGATTAGGAAGGCGTGAAAAATAAAACCCGCATATTGAAGCAAGTGTTTATTTCGCACACACGGGTGGGAAAAAAATCTGAACGTTTTGTCTGTACAGTCCAAGCGTATGATGTACTAACACGTCTTTGATGAATATTTATCTCAAATAATAACAAAATAAACCTTTCGATAAATGTCTGCCCAGTTCATATCATAACATCAGAACATATCAAACTGAAAGCCTGTTCCGAAGGTGTAACCTTTATTTTAGAACATTTTATTAAATATAAGGGACACCTATCGATGTGTGCTTGTACTTATACAGATAAATTTAAACGTTTGATCGGTTCAGATCTAAACATATGATGTTCGTTCAGATAAATGTGACCGTGTCTATGCGGAAAGTATTACCTTTATTTTAGAACAATTTTTTTAAATAAACATCTTCTCATAATTTTATCTAATCAGACACCCCTATCGACGCTAAATCTGAACGTTTTGTGTGTCTAGTTTCAATTATAGAATGGATTCATACCCACGTATTTGATGACTAATTAGACAAATTAGATTACGGCCCATACTTTAATCTTCAAACTGTTCCGCTATATCTGAACGTTTTCTGTGTACAGTTCAAATCATAATATTTAGTGAAGAATATTTATATCAGATCAGACTATCGCCGTCCGGTTGCATCGACAAATTTTTAGGATTGGACCGCACCGTTCAAACTGATCTATCATCCTCTCCCATCGAGTTTTCGAAGGCTTTTCCGCCCACATGCAAGCTCACAGAGCGCGCACGCAACGGCGCGGCGTCCAACGACAATTGCGCCGTTGCGTCTCCAAGACGCATTTCGTAAACAACGCCTTAGAACAAACAAATAAAACGAGCAAACAATCTTTTTTATCTCTGTTTGTTCGAAAATCACGCACACGCGCGCGCGCGACGCTCGTATCTGCTCACAATAACCGACATTATCTCAGCGAGCGCGGTTCCCGACGCCGATGAAACTAGACAAACGCGTGGCATCGACGCATCACGCACATTTGCGTTCGCCAATCGAGAAGTGCGAATGATATTAGCCGGGCTGTCAATCGCCGAGGATCGAGGATCGAAGTCGCGGCGAATTGTCGTCGAGTTTTCCTGTTGCGCGCAATTTGCTCGCGACAAATATTGATGCACCTCCATGCGGGAACATTGGTTGTAATCTAGTAATAGTAACAAACCGCACGTAACTACTCGTCGGTGACGACAAGGCTTATCCCTCAAGGTCTAATCGCAACCAAACAAAATTTTAAAACACTGTGGACAATGAACAAACACGATTACAAAACGGTGACACTAAACTTGTCTACTCGAAGCGGGAGGCCCGGAAAAAAGTCACATTGCGACGTCGCTCAA
The DNA here is from genome assembly GCA_027574965.2 of Ecitophya simulans. NCBI lineage: Eukaryota > Metazoa > Arthropoda > Insecta > Coleoptera > Staphylinidae > Ecitophya > Ecitophya simulans. The sequence continues at coordinate 9,633 of JAODGE020018633.1, forward strand.
TGTAAAGTCTACGCGATGTTGATTTATTTATTTGGTCGTAGATAAAACTATCAACCAAACTGCGCTCGGCGATCACTCCTCGCACACGTGCGTGCGGCGTTCGATTTTCGCAACGTCCCAGGAATCGCCCGATTAACCAATTCTTAACCCTTTCTAACGAAGAGAGATGAACTTGCTAGTTAACAATTAATAAATAACACGTCTTTTGAGAATATTCAGTGACGGCTAAGCTAGTGACATTTTTTCAACTTTACTTCTGTTTGATAGAGGTCACCAACAATATTTTGAGGATTAAAGTGCGGATTTAAAATTGGGTACAAAATTAAAAAATTATCAATATCAGCCTTGCTAAAGTTCTTTTTAAATTAAACATACAACTGTTGACTTTTGGTGACTGTCAAAGTCATAATCCACGTCATGGATAACTACATTTCATGGTAAATGACTCAATGTTAAAAACTGTGTCAAGCGGTTGAAGGGGAATACGGTGCTTTTTTGGAGGTTAATAGATGGCACCACTGTATCTATGCTTTTCATATAAATTTTTTGTTTTAAATTAATATTTCTTTATAATTCAGATCAAATAATGCAAAAAACCTTTATTTTATTAATATTCATTGGCGGCCTGCAACTACACAATAATAGGTAATAATTTTTGGGTTTTTATTATTATGAAATTTGTTTTTTAGGGGTGCTTAATTTATTTCTACAAGTTATTTTTTCCGATGCTTGCACGTTTGAGATTGTCACGACCGGATTATGCAAATTTATTCATGTTTGAAAGCCAAAAATTTGACTTAATATTGTTTTGACAGTTTGAACTTATGCAAGCGCTATCTGTGAACCTCCTCCTAAAATTTTTGTCGGCGAGTCGTGCATCTCATATAAAGTGACAAGGATTTCACTTAACCAGCTGACTTCAGCTGACAAAGTTGCGATCTTTAATGTGTAATAGTTGACAATTCTCGCGCTAATCAGCTGTAAACGACTAATCGTCGCTCGGCGCACGTTCGCCGCAATTGTGCGGCCGCATTTATTTGTGCGAAAATTGTTTACGCTCGGTTATATTTGATTATTTTCGCCCGCGCGACCAGCGCGCGTTGTTTATCGGCGCGCTCGGGCGCAAAACAACAATAACGGCGCGCACGCACAACTTCGGCGCGCTCGCGCACGTTCGCGCCGTCCCGCTTTATTTATTTCGCGCGCGCGCGTTTTTTTCGCCGCGCGCTTTTCGCAAAGCGGGCGTCGAGCGCGCGTGCGCGCGCGCCTCGCGTCGCGCCGCGTTGCGCAACAGTAAATAAAAATAAATATATAACAAATAGATGTCGGTGCGTCGCGCGGCGCAGGCGTGCGAGCGCGAGCGAAAACAATGCACGCGCTCGATTATCATCATCGCACGCCGTTACGTGTTAGTCGACGCGCCGCGTGCGTCTCCAAACGCCGCGCGCATCGTCGAACTGGTCGCGAGACGACGCGCTTTTTATTTATGTTTTTTTTTTGCCGAATTTTTTGCATCCGCGCTCGCGCAGCCGTCCGTGTGTGCGCGCGCGTGCTCGTAAATTCTCCGTGTGTCGGCGCGCACGTGGACGAAACTCGGGTGACTTTTAACAACCGTTACCGGAAAGTAAGTTCCAACATTGTCAGTTGCCAGTTAGTTGCGTCGATTTAATTCGCATTGCCTCGGCGTTTTTCCGAGACGTTTGCGTGCGACTTCGCAGCGTTTCAGCAAAAAGAAGAAGAAGAAGAAGAGAGAAAAAAACAACAACAACAACGCCGGCGTCGTAACCTTCCGATGCTTCTAATTCAGTCATCGCAGAGTAAACAAATGACGTAAATTTATAATAAACAAATAAACACGGAGATAAACGATGTTTATTATTATCGCGCGGTCGGAGCGTGCGCTCGCATCGCGCCGTCTTTGTTGCGCTCGATTTGTGCGAAACATAGTTTTTAACGCATCGCGCTTAATGTGTGCGCACATGGGCACAGGGCCGGACTAATTTTTTTTTGTTGAAAATTTACTAAATTTAATTATTTGTACTGATTTTGTTCTTTGTCTCTTAGTAACACTTTTTTGTATGGTGCCAGAGCCGTCTTTAAAATATTTCCGAAAAGTTTTTCAAACATCATTTTTTCTAATATGTTGTTCGTGACATGTTGTGAGAAACATTTTAAAGATTTTGTTAAAAAAAATTGTTTTTGGTTGATGCGGTCCTGGTGTTTACGCGCAAATAAATGTGCAACATAGTCTAACGCCATTTGCATGTCGAGACAATTATAATTATGCGACGCAAGCCGGCCAACGATTGTCACTACCGAACGGACGTTCGATCGCGGTGGAAACATTTGAACTTTTAAACGGTTTGTCGGCAAATGCGTGCCGCTCGGCGCGCATGCGCGTCGTCGAAGGACGCGGACGTGGATGTGCGCGGAGAGCGCGTTTCGTGGAAATATTAACAGACGACGAACGCGCGCGCGACGCGTCCGTCTTCTGCGCCGCCGAGGAGGTTTTTGCTTTTCGCCGCTAACCATGTGTAACCAATGATGATGAGGACAAACAGAAACAACGCTCGGCGTTTACACGCCGCCATCTTGCCGACGGTGCTAATTCATTGGAGATACGCGTCTCTGCGACAACAATTTACGATTTTCAAATTTACGAAGAGGAAGGCAATTGTAATGTTTGTTCAACTTTTGTACACATTATTCCCTGCTTGCTATTTTTATCGTAGTTTTCCATTTCTCGATTAAATGTCGTTCAATTTTAATCACTTTAGGCCCACCAAAATTCTCTAACTTTGCAGCTAGTTTTTATTTCTGGTGGCAAGTCCAAGCTTAATTGCTTTAATGTCTTAGTTCAATTCTTATTGTATGAATCAATATAACCTCACTTTACAACAACTTCTTGTACACCTTAATTGGAGATTATTTACTTATTTTCTAACTGAGATTTCAACAATTTTTGCGATTTTTGATTTTCTTCGTGCTTATTTTGAGGTTATTTCAAATATTATCTTTAAGTCTTATCTAGTTTTTTGTGATAAGTGAATAAGGGAATTCAATTGTGGTTCTTTAGACTTTCCTTTTCTATTTCGATCTCGTTTATTATATAGTTATATAGTTTATATTTATTCACTTTTGAATATTATTCTCGGAAGAACAAATAGTTAATACTTGTTCTTAATAGATGAACACACCGTCTGACGTGGTTTACTTCTTTATTAGTTGTGACTAACTTTGCTTAACCTCAATTGAAGAATGACTCTGTTGTTTCGTCTATATCTAAGTGGATTTACCACACTGTATGCGATATTTTGCTCCGTTCACGCTTACTTTGACATTTTCTTCACTCTCACTGATTGTGGCTCAATTTAAGTTTTTTCGGCTAATATAACATGTGATTTATACAATTTCGAATAATCGAATTCCGCTATTAGTCATTATTTAATTTAATCTCACTATGGACTTATTTTTTGGAGGGCCCATAAAAAAACTTTTGCCAATTTTTTTAAACCTAACCTTACTTCAAACTAAGATTATAAATACAATATGTAGACATCATTGTCATTGCCACTTTATGTTATAACCTCAATTCTCTTAAACTTAATCTTTCTTTCTAACTAGTTTTTTTGTTTGTTTACGTTTAACCTGAATAATTTACAGTGTCTACTGTTGCGTCTTAATGTCAACTAATTCCTGTGGTGTGGATGATTCCGATATTGTGGAATGTTTACAGTGCACAGATAGAAAAGAGCGCCGTTAAACAATGAGGAAAGTAATCTATTTATTATCGTCCATGATTCATGATTAAACAAACAATCTATATTGTTCTTTTACGGCGCGCAATAAAAATCGACTGCCAAACATCCGAACACGAAATTCTAAACATTTCGCGTGCTGCAATTTGGACGGGCGCACCGAATCCACCGCGTCCTCCGACGGCTTCATCGTCCACCCATCATTGACTGGCATGGGCACTCGAGTGTATCGAGTGCGTGTAAAACGCAAACACGCGCGGTCGTAAAACGCGCGACTCGCCTTAAGTAATATTCTCTTATTGGGCGATCGTTAATTTTTATGCGTTTCGGTTTTCCGTGCGCGCCGCCGCTCGAAAACACCGTCGCGATGCGGGGTTGGTCTTCATCCAACCTCTTTCGCAATTGCTGCCCGCCGACGTCGCGACGAATTCGCCGATTGGAAATTGTCGCGCGCCGCGTCTTTTGATCGCGTCCTCGTTCGCTTCTAATAAATACGCGAAATTTGCAAACACAAAAGCCTTCGGCGACCCGTGAAATCGCAATCAGTTGATCAATTTAAAGCGACGGAAGACGGCGCGGAATGAAGAGAAACAGGTAGCGGCGCCGGGAAAATGCGGGCGCAGGACTTGCGGAGGAGGCGAACGCATTTCAGCGGCGGCGGTCGCATTTTTCCCACTCGCCGATAGCTTCCTTCCTTCCTTTTTGTTCTCCGCCCCATTCTCCTCTCTCGTCGATTTTTTCGCATTTAAAGAGGATTTAAAAGTGATAATTAAAAACTCTCGAGCCGTCAGAGTGCACCGGGTCTTCATTATTTCGAAAATTAACTCTAATCGATAATTGTCTTTGTTAGAATGTCATCGGC
>JAODGE020018637.1:0-14542 GCA_027574965.2 Ecitophya simulans
ACTTCCTTGAAAATTTAATCTCTATTATGCTTGAATAAGCCGAGTCACGTAATTTATAGACGTGCAATTAAGCTGCTAATTCTACTCTACTCTAATCTTTTATATTTATAATTATATATTATATTTATCTTTACTGTATTTGCAAGGAATTACAATTAGTGAAAATTCATCCTTGCTAGCGCCATCTATACGCAAACTCCAAAACTTGGTGATATCTGCTGGAAATGATAAGCAGCAACAGCAATTGTCACATGTTTTTAAATAAATTTTTGGAAAATTCAGAAATTCTCATATGTTTAGAATATACATAACATACATACCACATGTTTAATATTTCAACGTGCTTATCACATGAAAGAGTAACCAACAAACATAACTCCATCAGTAACTTTATTTAACAATACTATGTAACGTTTGAAAAATTCTTACCTTTGGAAGTTTTTTCACTTTTTCGATATGCACTCCGCCAATTTCGATGATGCCCGGCACATTGGGCCTAGCTCCAATGTGGGAAAAATGTGTGTTCATCAATATTAAACTGGCTTCTTTAGCTATTTCTTCAAATGGTCTTAAATGGTTACCAAAAACCTCCTTAGCGATTTTATAATTCCTCGGAGTAAAACTGTACTTTTGTTGATTAAGATGTTTGAAATGTACCAGGGTATTAGCAAGCCTCTCGCGGAACGTCAGTCTGCCATGATATCCCGCAAAAATAGAACTGATATATGCCGGGTTATCCGGTTGCCCAAATCTTTCAGCGAGCAGTGGGAGCAAAGGACAAGATGAATAGTGAATGAATGGCACCTTGAACTTTTCTGCCAAACCCAGGTAACAATCCGTGCTTCCGGCTTGCAGTATCAGAAGGTCATAACTCCTGTTAGAGTGCAAGAAATCTTGGAAAGGTTTTGACCACATGTCATTACAAGCAACATTGCTCATTTCTCCAACAAAATCAAATCCGTTCCAACTGGATTGGGTTTGGAAATTGTCGATGTGAAATACTTCTTGAGAACCGCTCTCAATACCATGTGAGGCTGCTTTTGTTCTAGGTAAAACAATCTCTTCGAGGTTTGGATGTGCTGACAACGTAGGCACATTATAGAAACTGATCACTGTTACTTGGTGACCTTTTGAGACGAGGCCACGCGCGATGGCGCTAAAGGGGTAGTAATTGCTCCGAGATGGAGTGTACACCACGCCAAGTATTTTAAGGCAATTGACACTTATATTAAACACTAATATCAGACACAAATTGAGGAATAAGTGCTTCGACATGTTGTCTTACTTCCTTAAAGGTTTGAACTGTACTATGCTTGGATGAGTCGAGCAATGAAATTTATGCAAATTGGAATTGGGTGATCTAGTATTGTACTCTACTAAACAGTCATTTTTGTTTACTGTATTAGCACGGACCTGGTAAATAATCATTGCAGTGAGATAAATTTTTGCACATCATCTGATGGTCGCAGAGTAAAAAAAATTATCGATGACAGATTGAAGGTAATATTGAGTAACCTGTCGCACAGCTAGTGACATCTATGCTTGCGCTCTTGAAAAACTCGGTATTACTCGTCAGAACTCATAATCAGCAACTTTCATCAGCTTGCGTGAGTTTGCGTAATACGCTAATTATGGTTTCTGTCGTTAGTCGCGTGTTTTAAATAAAACATTTGAAAATTTCAAAAATTTCAGAATGTTTATTATATTTCTAACTGTTTTTGTTTCGCTTTGACGTGCTTATTATATTGGCTGGTAACCAAGCAACAAACATAAATATTTGATTTATTATTAATATATTGTTGGTCGTCGAAAAAAGGCTTACCTTTGGAAGTTTCTGCATCTCTCCAATGTGCACCCCACCAACTTCAATGATGCCCGGCACGTTGGGTCTGGCCCCTATGTGCGAAAAATGCGTATTCATCAATATCAAGCTGGCCCCTTTGGCTATCTCCTCCAAAGGTCTTAAATTTTTTCCGAAAATTTTTTTAGCCGCCTCATATTCCCACGGAGCAAAACTGTATTTGTACTGATTGGTACATTTAAAATGTAACAGAGTGTTGTCCAGTCTCTCCCAGAACGTTATCCTTCCAAAATAGCCCGTAGTGATAGACGAGATATATGCCGTGTTGTCCGGCTGTCCAAACCTATCAGCAATCTGCGGCATCATAGGTGTAGATGAATATTGCACAAAGGGCACCTTGAACTTATCCACCAAACCCAGGTAACAGTCGGTACTGAACGCCTCAAGTATCAGAAGGTCATAGCTTCTGTTTGAGTGAAGGAAATCTTGAAAGGGTTCGGACCACATGTCGTTGCACGCAATATTAGCAAACACATGGATCATATCAAATTGGTTCCACCTGGTTGCGGGCAGGATGTCAAAGAAGTGAAACATTTCCTTAGACGTAGTCTTAATATTATCTGCGGATGCCCGTGTTCTAGGCAGAATGATTGCTTCTACGTTATGGTGCGGTGTAGAAATATTATATAAGCTGATTACTGTCACTTGGTGACCACTTGAGGCCAGACCTCGCATGATGGCGTAGAACGGATAGAAATGGCTTCGTGCTGGAGTAGTCACCACACCAAGTATTCTAAGTCCACTGGCAGTTCCAATAAGCACCAGTATAAAGCACAACTTGCGAATAACGAGCTCTGACATGCTGCAGGGCATAATCAATCTTACTTCATTGAAGGTTTAAACTGTACTATGCTTGGATGAATGGCGTTATATCATTTATGCACATGTAAATCAGCTGATCCAATTTTTTCACTGGTTAACATTTATTTGTTTACTGTATTAATGCGCATCTGACAAAAAAGAAACAACATTGCAATAAGTTTATGCAAATCAGCAATAGTTTAAGGACTGTCAAAAAATATAATAACAATTATTATAATTGAAAAGTTAGGGATTAGAATTTTAGTAATATGCACTAACGTGTAGTACTACTAGCGACATCTGTGTCCACGCTTGCAGAACTCCACTTCTATTGGCCTGAATGCACGTGGGCAAATCGCGGATTGTAATTTCTGTTGCGCCAGTTGTTACATGCCTTAGATAAAACCTATTGAAGAATCCAGGGGAATTCCATTTAGTAACTAGTTCAAAAAAACTGGAAATTTCCGTCGTAAAAATTTTTAAGATACGCTTCAAACGTCAATTGCATTGCGGTAGGCGAGGAAATTTATAATTTTACATTCCGAGGCCTAATCTTGAATACTTTGTAAATAATTCCACGTTTGGTGGCAGTGTAAAATGTTTAAAATAACTTCAACTATACTCACTTTAATTGTCATAATTTTCACAAACTTATCGCCGTTATATAGCCGGCCCACACTAATAAATGCTTGTGTGACCATAATTATAAAATATTATGTGAAGTCAAAAATATTCCTACCTTTGGAAGTTCCTGCGTCTCTGCAACATGCACTCCACCAATTTCGATAATGCCCGGGACGTTGGGTCTGGCTCCAATGAAAGAAAAATGCGTGTTTATCAATATCAGGCTGGCTTCGTTAGCTATTTCCTCAAACGGTCGTATATCATTTCCAAAAACCATCTTAGCAATTTTATAGTCTCTTGGGGTAAAACTGTGTTTCCACTGACTGGTATATGTAAAATGTATTAGAGTATTTTCAATTCTTTCCCAAAACGTCATTCTTCCAAAATGATTTGCAGTCATTGTTGGGATGTATCCCGGGTTATCCGGCTGTCCGAACCTATCAGCAAACTGTGGGAGCATAGGCGTAGATGAGTATTGAACGTAGGGCACCTCAAACTTATCCACTAAACCCAGGTAACAATCAGTACTGAACGCTTCTAGTATCAAGAGGTCGTAACTTCTGTTCGAGTGCAGGAAGTCTTGGAAGGGTTTAGACCACATGTCGTTACAAGCTATGTCACCAAACGCTCCAATAATATCAAATTCGTTCCATCTAGATATAGTTCGAAAGTCGGTGAATTGAAACATTTCCTTGGAGGTGGTCTGGATAGTGTCAACGGATGTCCGTGTTCGAGGTAGAATAATTTCTTCAGTGTTATTGTAAATTGTTGGGGTGGCAGAACTGTAAAAACTAATCACCGTTACTTGGTGACCTTTTGAAGCAAGACCACGCATGATAGCGTTGAAAGGGTAGAAATGACTTCGCGCAGGAGTATTCACCACACCAAGTATTTTAAAACCACTGACAATTTTAGAAAACACTAATACCAGACACAACGTGTAGAAGGATAACTTGGACATGCTGAATGACTTGATCAATCTGACTTACTTGAAGGGTTGAACAATACTATGCTTAAACGAAAGCAAACCTTGTGATTTATGTAAATGGCAATGCTCTGATGAAATATTAAATTTTCACAAACAATTATTGGTACATTGCGGTGCAATGAGGACATATTTGCAAAGATAATGGTATATATCTAGATATATATATTGCGAAGGACTCTTTGGCATTTTATGCTTTTGACAAAACTGAAACACAAATATAACCTGCTAAAAAATTTAAGAGCCTTCTTTGTCACATTCCATATTTTGCGCTGGTTTGCGTAAGAACGTAAATTTTAACGGTAAAAATTTTTAAGGAACGCTTCAAAGGCAGTAGCATCGCAGAGGGCGCCCGTGCAAATTTGTAACTTAATACATTATACAACGCATCGCGTAATTAACAAACTTTCCGGGGCCTTATCTAAAATACTTGTTAGGTAATTTTGCGGTCGGCGGCGGCGGCGGCGCCTCGCAGCAACTTCGCCGCCGCAGCCGCGTGTCCAGCCACCGCGCGCCGTCCGGACGTGGAAACTTTTCGTCCAGATTAAAACAGACGCGCTTTAATCTCCTTACACGGATATTAATTAATATATACGGCGGACTTTTTAACGAACAGTCCCAGCGTTTGCGCGCCGACTGATTCAACACGAAAGCGCCGCCGCTGCTGCCGAGCAGTTTTCCGTAACGTGACTGTTTGTCTATGCTAGTAATAAACCGAAAGAATGAGTAAATGTACATTAGTTGATTGAATCCGGACATAGATGGCAAGGAGGAGGTGGGGTCGAAGGGACTGAACTGCAACGTGTTGCGTCCTGCGCGCTCCTTCGGGATTGCCGATCAGCGTCGATCCGAGCCACGACAATCAATTCCCATATCAATAGCGAGCGCAACCAAATTCGCGTTCTGCAAACTGCTGAAACGCCGAAACGCGTTTGAAAGGATTCAAAGGATCTCGCCGTCTTTGGAATGACGCCGAGCGAGTGCTGAGTAAGTGCCGCCGGCAACAAGTTACACCATAAAGACACCAAAACCGAAAATAAACATAAAATCGAATATTGGCGCAATGGCGAGCGGCGGAAAAAACACAAATCGCCAGAGGACAAAAAAATGGAACGTTTTTCCGGCGCAACACATAATTAACACATAATCTCATAATTTGTACACAAAATAAGTTAAGCTTTATTTCATATATGTATCAATACATATTACAGGATACGTTCTTCCATTAAAAGCCAACAATGTTTTATAATATTTTATAGATAATAATAATAATTTGCACCTATTTTTGGTTTTTGTTCTTGTGCTTGTTTTTCTTATATTTTGTATTTTGCTTCCTCCAGTCAAAACAATCAAATAAACTTTACGACTCAAGCAAAATTGGCATAATTGTGTTTGGTTTTAATTACCAAGTATTTTTATTCAACTATACTTATACGTTTTGTTGGGAAAACTCGGATTATCCAGGAATATCAATCAATCATCCATGATCGATTTGCAAAGGCTTGTGTGCTCAAAAAACGCATAAAAAATTATGAGACATAAAAAAAAACTCTGGAATATATTATGTTTCGGGATTCCATTTTGTTTTTGTTTTGTTAAGTTTTTGTCGCATAGTAATACTTTTGCTTCGGATATTTCGACATAATTTACGACTCTGTTTTGCTAGATTCTGTCTCTGTCTCTCTTTTGCGTCAACGGGCTTGTCTTCGTGCGCAGCAATAATATTTACAGTAATATCACTTTCGATTTGATTAAGAAATAACATTTACGGTATTTGTTAGTTTGTTAATCCGATTCAAATTCAATTTCATCGCGCTGCGTAAAAATCCACCTCGTCCCAATAGGTTTTATTGTTTAGTTTATTTAGTTTATACAACAGTATCAGTTTTATGTACAAATTTATGTTCAATTCATTTGTTACACATGGATCGATCAGTTCTATTTGGTGATTAACTAGCAAAACTTTGTATTAGCTGTGAATGATATTTAGACGCATTGCAGTCAAAATTTATAAATTAATTACTTCTAAAACGTTTTCATTAAATTATATAGCAAATATAATTTAAGATGCACGATCTGCTCAACAAAATTTAACTGTTTATGTTTGTTCCGGAGAAGTTGACAGATGGCGTTTATGTAAGTAAAAACTGTCAAAACCACATTATCTTAATGTTTATAAAGTTCTTTAGCTAAATTGGTTGTTTTGTTATTTATAGTTTGTATAATTTAATTGTTTAGTTGTTTAAAAAAATAAAAGCAAAAATAAGTGAAGCACCCCTAAAAACTAATTCCAGATAAATTAAAGAATATAAAAGACTTATAATTACTATTGGATAGATGTAAATACATGTTTTTTATATTATTTGATTCTATTTATTAAAAAAATAAATAAACAAAATTAAACAATTTTTATAGAAAGCATAGACAACAATTCATACGTATCAAAAACCTAGGACTGATGGCTTACTGATCTATTAACATTCCAAAAAGTACAGTATTCTCCTCTTATTATTGACAATGGTTTTTACATTGAACTGTTTATCTTAAATTGCAGTTATAAATGTTATATAGAACATACAAAAATACTAACAAAAATCATTTGATTAGAATATATTGTTAAATTGGCTCAAAAATTCTATTATTAATAATTGTATGAAAATAATTTATTTGTAATAGAATTTGTAAAGTGAATAGTTTTTAAACTAAGTAAGAAAATATCAAGTAACTAATTAATTAAATTTTTATTAAATAAATCAATATAATAATAAATAAATAAAATTGTTTATTAACAAATAGTGTAAAAATTTGCTATGAATTAATAAACACAGTTTATTGGAGTTTGACTTTAACTGCTCATAAACTTCAAAACTATCTTATCCTAAACTAATACCAATAATGTTCGTAAATGCGTCTAAATATGATTCATAACTGAATACGTCAATTGTCAAATGTTTTACCTTGTAGGTGTCACTCGTTTCGATATTTTCACATTCTAATCTTCTGATACGAGTAACTACATCTCGCCGCTGTCGTATGCCATGAAAAAATATCACTATAGATCGTCATTTACATATTGTCAATATCCTTCTTACGTCCTCGTCATTGCGCTTTATCTTCATATGTTACAATACATGTACAATACTCGTAATATTAGGGTAATATTTACATTTCACATTGGTAAGCATTCATTACTCAAGAAACCGCTCGTCCAAAATGAAACCCTTTTTGCGTACGCGTCTCGTCAAAATTTCGCTGGAAATTACCGATTTTAAAATTGAAATGCATGCACGCGAAACTTGGCCGATCGAATGTACACAATGGTCCCAATGTAATCGGCGACACTTTCATATTGATAAGATAAACAATTCGTTGACGAAAACATTGCACAAATACCAATTCGATGTAAGAACGTAGTAACAAATAAAGGTAATGCCAAAAAACCTTATATATCGCTTATGTAGGCGACTTATTTGACATTAAATATTCGACGTTTGTCGTAAGTTTTGACATGATCTTAATTAATATCGTAGCATCAAGTTTTGATTTACCGTCAAGTCATGACCGTGTGCAAGCGGTGTAGGTTCGTCAGGGTTGTCACGTCGTTGGGCTGCAAGCGCAGCGCTTCTCTGTAGCTGTCGGCCGCCTCCCGATACTTTCCGTTGAGATGCAGAATGGCGCCGAGGTTCGTGTGTCCTCGCGCGTCCTGGAACAAATTCAGCGCTCGTTTTAAAAACCTCGCTTCCAACAACGCCATCTAGCAGAAACTAGCGTTTATTCATAGCGCGGCATGGAGGGTAACGAAGCAAATTTGCGAGACCTAGCGGCAACTTTTGAAAAGTCGCAGATAATGGCCGCCATCAAATCGGGGCGCGATGCAAGCGCACCGCATAAGCTAGGAGTAATGACGATTCTTCAACTTGTCCTCAATTCGAATATGGATTTCTCACCGCACGCAATACGCCAGTAATCAATAGGTAGCCGTAATCCCGACGCGCCGCAATGCCGCACGATTGAAAATCGATGCGTTGCATCAACTTTGTAACCAACCGGCGATACTCGATTGGCGGCGTTACACTCGCCGTGACAAAAGAAACTTCTCCTCTACTATCAGCGCTTGCGTTCTGAGAGCTTTTGTTGTCTCGCTCTCCAGAAACATCAACAAATACGTAGAAGTAAAACGGGAGCAAGTTTGTGTACATTGATCATCAAAAATAGTTGAAAATGGCGGTTTAAAGCCTCCATTGGCAAGTATAACCTGAGATAATGTCACAAACATTTTATTTCTAACTTACAACGTAGATTTATAAACAATCCAAATGTTGCTTCTACTATTGTTCCCCGACAAAATCAACCTTTTGCTGCCAAATTTTCAGCATTGAGAAAATACTAAAAAATGTTGTTTATTGTGTGTTATTTGCAGAAACAATTACAGCGAAAAACATAAAATAAAATGTTTTCTAAAACATTTATCAGTGCAACTTTTACATTTTTTACTGGAATTTGACTAAGCAACTATTCTCATATCGGCATATAAATTTTTTTCATATACATTTTTAAATATGCACAGTTAATAGCAATAAATAAGTGGAAAAATTACGATTTTAACTAAATTAACTCAGAATGCAACCTGTTAAACTGCAATTGAGTACATATATAATTAAAAATTATGGTTAAAATTGATTTCAATGACGAATATAACTTCAGCTAAATTTATAAACTGAAAATAACATTTTATTTCTTATTTACAATCGAGATTTTTTTCTCGGAGGTTTTTTTAAACATTTTTTTTTAAAAAAGGTAACCCATATATGCCAGTTTATATAAAATGGGCAAACTAGAAAATTTTGTTATACATACAAGGCACTTTGAACAAATTTATTAACAAAAATCGTCCGAAATTGAAGTTAAGAATGATTCCAATAGTAAATATAACCTGACATAACTTAAAAAGAACATAAATTTTATATTTCAGCCTAAATTTATCAACAACTGCGATGTTTCTTTCAATATTACTCGGAGAAAAATTCTACCCTTTGCTGTATGGTTTTCAACCGACTGAAAATAAATTTGAAAAACTGGAAAAAGTTGTAACACCAGCAAAACGTTATTTATTTGCAGCGATGTTAATCTTGGCGCTTCGACGCCGCCGCGCCGCCGTTGCGCGATGCCTTAATTAATATGCGCTGACCTTTTCGGCCGCCTCCACCTGAAGGACTAACAATCATCGCGGCTAACGAGCGGCCGGCGATTCCCACGAGGGTTAATTATATTGGCAACGAGTCATAATCAACGCAAGCGCAAACTTTCCTTAACTCATGCACATTGTTGGTGGAGGGCGTGATTAGGGCTAATTTATAAACATTTGCCTAAAATGCGCGCACTCACGGTGGGCTTCAGCGAAACGGCTCGGCGATACCAGCGCTCGGCGTCGTGATGTCGTCCCGCCTGTCGCATGGCGGTGGCGGCGGCGACGGACAGCTCGAAGTCGTAAGGTCGTAGTTCTGCCGCACGCTCATAGAGACCCGCCGCCTCTTTGTGACGCCCTCTAGACGCAAGAAATTCACCTGCAAGCAACGCAAACATTTTTCTAATTATAAAGCTATAAGTCAAAGAACCACGGAGGTTTGAGAGAATAAATTGTAAGTAAGACAAAAAATATATTTTAAAAAAATGCATTGCTACGTGATGTTTGGAGGTTGCTACTTTCTCGTTCTTTGACTCGCGTATTGTTTTCGGGTTTCCTGTGATCGTGTTTGTTTTGTGGCCCGGTTTTCCTACCTAGCGCACCAATACCTAAGCCAATTTTTTCTTTGGAAGAATTATTATTGAAGAAAGAAAACGAATTTGTCCTTGTTGTGTATTTTACGTGCCGGCGCAACGTTGTCCTTTTGTTTTTTGTCTTTTCTTGCTTCTGTTTTCTCAAACAGCTGTGCGGTCGTAAAGAATATTGATTTATAAAATCAATTTATACATTTTCAGAATTTGTTTGCTTGTGCGCAAGTAGAATATTTCTTCTGTGCACAATCATTCTTTATAATTTAGTTATAGAGAAATTGCTCAAAATAAGTTGTCAATTATATTATTTACGCAAATTGTTTAAAATGACGGTTTTGATTTTTGTTAAACTTGTTAAATATGAACGATGGAAAAAATTGTATTTTAGTGCTTTTATCAATATTTTTGATATTTTCTTAAATTATCTTAAAACGTCTGTTTTTTAAATAATTAAACTAAAAGCAAATTAGTCCTGAAAAATAGTTGTAAATTGAGGTTAAGTCTATTTCCAATAACATATGTACTCAATTAAAAAAATTAATTAAAAAAATTACTTTTTAGAACCCGTATAAAGCTTGTATTCTTGAACTAATTTCTGTTTTAGAGATGTCCCCGGATTTTCTGAATGTTCACTCGTCCTGCGCTTTTTGCGCGTCCGCTGGCAATATTTTTCTAACAAGGCAGCTTGTCAGCCGCGCGTCCTGATATCGCATTCCGCGTTTAAGTGCGCGATGTATATGGTAATAAGTCTTCTGCGCCACATCGCCGGCGCGCGCGTGTCCTTCTCGGAGAGGGTGCATATAATATTTTTAGACGAGGGATTAAAGCAATACACACGCGCGGCGCTCGAGCCGGATGATGCGTTGCCTCGGCGGCAGCGCGGAACAATGGCACACCTACGCCCGGAAGCGGAATTCGACGCAATACGCCGTGCACGTGATTTAACACAATGCCGGCCGAACGCCAAAATACGGAAATATGTAAGTGAAGTGCGCGCGCACCGTTCGGGAGTTTGGGGATAAAGTAACGTTGAAATAAAAACGCCAGTCAGCAGCAGACAGGAGCAGGAAGATTTGTGTTTTTATTTTTTTGGATTTTCCAGAACGTTCAACAGCCTTTCGGGGGTTGTAAGAGGCGTTGGAAGCGCGTTTTTTTACGATGCTCTTTACGGAAATATCATTGCCCCTTCGACATATTGCGCGATTTGACGCTACGTGACAATAAAAAGATTGCGCGCTTCTTGTCGGGGGTAGAGGCAAAACATAATATTTTGTACATCTTTCAATACCAGAACAATAAACCAGATATTTTGTATGCAAAAACATATTACCGGCTAAGAGCTTAACACAACTTAATACGTTCTATTTGCAAAAAGAAAATTTGCTACAAGGGGTGGTTTTGGTCGAGGGTGTCGCCGACGTCATTATTTTAGTTATCGCAAGTTACATACGACGCCATCGCCGTGATTTGCGCCAAAAAAAAATGTTGCCGACGACAATTAATAGGGCGAAAACCTCGAATCTACAAAATGCCACGGGGGCGTAAATTATCCACACAAATACAATAAATAAAAACATTTCTAAACATGCAATTTTCACTCAATTGTTGACTTCAAAAAAATAAATTAAATCTAATAAATTTATAGATCTCTGTGTTTCCAGAAATGTTCTCTTATATCTAATTCATGTGTGAAAAACACCGGACAAGCATAAAATATCACAAAGCTCTAAATCGGCTTTAAATTCAAAAACCAGTCTTGGAAACACGCAAAAAAATAACAAAAGTGAATACTTATTCTGGAACGCAATACTTCAATCAATTTTTGATTTTAAAGAAGAAAATTTTACAATAAATTATAAGCTGTGCTTATTATTGATCTGGCTCCGCCTTAAATGCAAAAAAATGTTTTCTTATATTCACCTTGTCACTTTGACTATTATGAAGAAGAGACCGCGCAGAAAACTCGCAAACGTGGCGCTGCAGAAAATTGTTCCTCAGAGATCGAACACACTCGGGGGCAGCAAACAGCACGATAAGATAAGAATTAATGTCGGCGGTAAAACCGGGGATGAGTTTAAAGAAGGATCAAATGGGCCATTCAGAGTTTTATTTATCATCCGATAAAGCAAAGCTTGCCGCCCACGTCAAGGAGCACACGGTTGCCATCAAGCAACGTCATGATTTCTTCTTGCATTAGTTCCAACTTATTACAATATATACGCCCGCCTCCGGGAGTCGCCAAAGCGTCGCGCTCAGGGCAAACATTTCGGGACATTTATTTATTCTGTGCAGGGCGGACAAACACGGCGTTGAATAAAATATACGATATTTTAGATTGATACTTCGGTATCAAAGACAAATGTATTCAAAGTCGGAATGAGGATTACGTATCGCGCGAATCAGAAGTTTCTGTTGCTCGATGCTCGCACCTTTCCGTACGATTTGAAATTCAATTTTCCGGTTTTCTTTCTCGACGTCGAGCAAAATTATATGTGAATGTATGATACGTCAAACATTTTTGGAGGTTGGGGTTTAACCTAGTTTAAACGCTTTAATGTGAATATACATTTGCAGGAACCGCGCGCGAAAGGAAAAAGTGGTGAGGCAGGCGAACAAATGCGAGGAATGAAAGATTTCAACTTCAACTCTGGAAGCTTTGTTCATGCGCCTCGTCGACAATTACACATTTCCAACGGTTCATTACGTCTGTCAGATATTTGCATAATTGTGCCAGGGCGTAAAAGTAAAAGCGAAAATTAAGCGGAAGAAGACGCGCCCGACACAAAACAAAATGTTGCCACTGCTCGCTGGTTACGTGCGCATTACGTGCGTATTTTCGGTTAATATTCGCTTAACATCATAACATTGCAACGGCGCCGGCGCGTATATGAAACGTCCTTTTGAGACACCCCTAAATGTTTTGCTGCATCACGCCACGACGTAGTGCGGTTATTTGTATACAGATGGCGCCAGCGGGATTACTTGCGAAATTAACCACTTTGCATGAATAATTTTAGCCGTTTTCAGTTTTCACAATAATTCAAATGTTTTTTTTTGCGATTGCACAATGCGCGTCAATAAGCTCCCGTGTTCGGAGGCGGCGAGGCGGGAGCGGCAAAAACATCGACGGCGACGCGCTCCGCTTTCGAGCTTTTCGATATCGATGCAAAAAGCGCGTCCGCCAGAAGTGTTTTTATTTTTTGCTTTGCCGCCTCCCACAATAACGCGCCGCGCTTCGCAAACTATTTCCGTCGATTCGCCGCCCGCCCGCGTCGATCGAACGATCGCTTTAACTAAAAGAGAGTAATTGATTGAATTTTCATGTAGTTTCCGCCGACACTGCGTGCGCGCCACCGCCCCCGGAGCCCACAACTACTCATTCTACTGTTATTCGGCAGTTTCGATCAGGAAAAGGTATTATGCGCGTTATAAGTGCGCGCGAAATGGGGGCGGCAAGAAGAGCGCGAGAGGTCACAGTTGAAGGTGTTGCGATGATGGATGATTCGAAGACACGTCTTTGCGTCTTTTTAAATTTTTTAGGTTTTGCCGGCTTTCAAACCCTTGAAATTGAAGCTCGTTTGCTTTTCGCCCAACAGATGGCGCTAGACGCTAAAATGTCAAAATTATGTTAATAACCCGTCGCAAAATGCGAAACAAACTGGAACTATTTTCAGTGCAACGTACTATATATTAAATCCGTATTTTACGATTTTCCTAAAGCGTGCGGAATAATTACGCGCGTTCTGGTCGAACAAACTTTTCTCATTAATAATTAGTGGGAAATTCGACGCTCAAACACGGAAAATTTGCTAGGGATAACTCATTGTGGATTGCGTACCTTCAACCGTCCGACCGTTCTAAGTACACGTAATTAAAAAATATTTAATTAATTTTTTTTACCACCCACGTTTATCTTGTCAAAGAAAAATTCATTTTTTTATTAAATCGTCGACGCAAGGTGAAAGCACTAAACTGCAGGTAGCTAGAAAAGTAAAAGTGAGAGCGGCTGTACTGTGATGCGCTGTAGAGATTGCCGGTGCACGTATAAAAATATTTTCTATTCCTGCCGCCGCCGCGTTTCGAGAAAATATGATGCGCCGTAAAAGCCATTGCACTTTTCTGCTACCTTTTTTTGCGCACGCGCCTAGGTTGCAAGGGATGCCGCTGATGGCCGACCAGACCGGCAGGCAGGTAGCAGCGGCTTTTGTTCCACGCACGGCATTCTAATTTCCTGCCGGCGCTGCGGAGGCGCCGGGCGACGCATAAAATATTCATGAAATGTAAATATTTGTGTTCATTTTTATACGCACGCATTGCGCGCCTGAGTGATGCGCGCCACCCGTCTCCCACCCGCGGATGTGCGCAGGCCGTATTTTAGCGCTTACCGCTTTTCCTCGACACGGCGATACCCCATCTCAGGGTTGAACGTATCAGCGCCGAAGGTTTGATCGATTTCCGGAAGCAATTTCTTTAATATTTAATATTCAAATGAAGCA
>JAODGE020018642.1:0-11463 GCA_027574965.2 Ecitophya simulans
TGCCCACAACCTATAAAAAAAAAAAAGGTCACAACTCGGTATATAAAAATGCCGCTTAATAAAATAATGGTTTTAATGTTTATTAAAACATATTTAGACAAAAATAATGCTGAACCAAAATCAATTACATACAATAATTGATTATGGTTAGGTTAGGTTATTATTCAATTAAACTCAATTTTTGCAATTTTCGCGTAGCTGCGTATTGCAAATGCCATTAAAACTCGTATCATTTCAAAACTCTTAAAATTTAATTGAATTATATTAAAACATTGCAGTCATATTCACAATAGTTGCCCGTATTAGACTTTTTAAGAATTTCCCCTTATAAACCTTATGGAGCGAATTGTTGACTCGGTTGGCCCCAACACCGTGGTTAACTTTGCAGAAATGTTTAATACTTAAGTTTTTTTTATATTAATTTATTTAATCGATTTTTAGAATTGTTGATGACAATAATAACATATACAAGACAAAACTGTGTTACACAATTTATTAAAATTTCAGAGAATGATGTACATTCTATTTAAAATACCCCTTTTTAAAAGAAAAGTTAATTATTGGTCTTGTTAGATTTGATGCTCTAAAATATTAGTTTGAAGTAAATCCTATAATTGTAATAATAAATTCAAAGTAGAAAATTAGATAGTGATGGATCACTGCCACTTAACAGGTTAATGTTGTACTGCTGCACATTACAACAAAAATTAGAAATTATGGGTTCTTTCTGCGGCTACCCTGAGAGGCACGCTGAAAAAAGCATACTTGACACGTTTGGTTTGTCATAGACGCCAGCAGTTGCGTAGTTGCGTAGATACCTGTTTAATTTAGGTCACTGTTGGCACGTTTTGGTGCGTTTCTGGTACGTCGAGGCAAGCACACATGAATGCTGACATACCAGAAACGGATTCCGGATATTTGTAATTAGGCGTGTTAAGTATTCTTAAGAGCGCGAGGCCCGTATTGTTATGCTAAACGTTCATAGTGTTGGCTTCTTATTTGTTTTTGGAAACACAATGCAAGCGTTTCAAGCTCAGCATAAGGTCTGAGCTAAGGATCAAAGTCATTGGTTGGATCACCGGGAAAGTTGGAAAGAATGTGGTGCTCGCCACTATTAATCTATAATTTTAAGAGTGGTTTACATATTTTTGTATTTAAGCTTTGGTTTTGTATGCCTAAGTCACAGACATTTAAAGCGCACATTAACAATGCAGTGCACAAAGCAAACGGTGCGTTCTAGTCTCTGTACTTCCATCTTAATAAGAAGTGCACACTTGACACCAACATAAAACTAAATCTGTACAAAGCCGCCATTAGACCAATTATAACCTACGTAAGCCCAATTTGGTCCCTTGCATCAAACTAAAAAAAACAGATTTTAAATAATTCAAATCAAAATTCTTCAAACAATCGTCAACAAACCAATGACGGAAAGTGTTACAAACTTACACAAACTAGCAAATTTACTTACTATCACAAAATACGCATCAACCCTAAATAATAAATTTCTAATGTTATTGAGCACTCAGTTTGGCAACACTTCGTACGCACCTACTGCTCGGAACGCTGGCAACAGCGTGGCGCGCCACGTCAAGCCTGCTGCGCAGGAGAGAGAGCGCGTGGCCAGGCTTTCTGCATGATGTGGGGCTACGAGGCTACGATTCACACTTGACATGCGCCGGCTTCAGCTTCACCATTTAAGAACCGTTTGTCAGCGTGAGAATAAAGTTTCGTCTGCCAAGTAAGTGAATTGTCATTGTAAACTTTGAGCGCGATGGAGGGGCAAAGCCTTGCCCTAATCCTCCAATGAACGGCCGTCATCCGTACTGCCGTTCCGTTACACATACAAAATTTACAACTCTCGACTGACAGAAAACCTATTACAACCAAATATCTTATCAGCATATTACAAAAATAAACAAAAACTTATTACAAACTTGCAACCGCTATAAAATAGAAAAACAATAACAACACTAACAAACAGCGAGCGGACTTGACGGAACCGCTACGACCTCGCGATTCGGCCAGGTTCACTCGCAACCACCGCGACTAGCACGGACCTGCCCGGGGCTGTTATGACGTCGCAACCCGAGCAAGCTTGTCTTGTGCAGCAAGTAATATTACCACAATAATAGCAGCAATATTAACTTACAAAACAACAATATTAAAAACTATAACAACATATAACGCAACACAGATACAAATTATTTGGAGACTGTTTTTCGACTTTCGGCAGCTTAAAAAATAAATATAATAATAATAAAAAACTATAACAACTCATACATACACACACATTTTTTATATTGTACACAAAACAAAAACGCCGGAAACTGCAAATACGCAGAAAAATACACGAACTCAAGCTATAATAACATTATACGCATTGTTTTTAAACAACCGGGCAATCGTACCACCAAACAACCAAGCAATATACTATAACGTATTTACATGTAATTTATATACCTAACACAATCAATTCTGTTAAAAAAACAAAGACGGAAAACCAATCATCCTAGCTAGAAGTACTGTTGTTTTTTTTAATACGCCCCACGAAAAAACTAGCAGAAACTAAGAACAAATAAAAATGAAATTGTATAACATAAAAAAATTAACACATAACTTGTTGAAGGAGTGTTTAAAAATTAACTCTATCGCGTTTCTATGTACGTTTGCGATCTGGGTTGCAGTACCGCTCACTGTACCACAAAACGAACACTAAATTTTAACCGCTCGACTTTTGTTTTAAATAAAAGTTAAAAAGAAGTGTTGTTTTTTTTATTACGCCCAAGTCACTTCTCACTTAGATTGCACTGGGAGTGTAGCGAGTTGTCTGTAATACCTGCTATACTTCTTTTTTTTATCTTATTTTCTCTTCTTGTTCACTTTATTCACTTTTGTTTAATTACCAGTCTCTGGAAATTACCTTTTTTATATCTTAATATTCTGAATCTGTCATATAATATCGCAATATTAGCATATTAATTTCTCGCTTCTCTTTAATATTAGCTTTTCAATTAAAAAGTAGTTGTCTGTTTCTATCATCTTATATCAATTCTTTTCTGTATCTTTATATATATATTTTTAAATTCTATATTTCATTTTAAATACGAATTGAACTACTTTTTAATTGAAAAGCTAATATTAAATAGAAGCGAGAAGTTAATATGCTAATATTGCGATATTATATGACATACAGAATATTAAGATATAATAATCAATTCTTTTATTATATAGTTTTATTTTTATAGCATACCGAGCGTATATAGGTGAAAAGCATTGACTACGTACCCTAATACGTAGCGAGGAATTTTTCTTCTATAATCTTTTCCAATTAATAATTTCCTAATAGTTAATTTACTTGGTATCTGGTACCATTCTTCCTTCGGTAATGTTAAAACTCATTTTATCTCAGTAGCTTCATCTTTGCTTTGCAATTCTAAATCATATTCTCCTCTTTTTTTGATGAATTCCTAAACCAACGACAACTTTTTTTCTTCATTTATTTGAACCCCAGATAAATAAATATTGGTCCTGTAATTATTAGCAAAGTGAAATAAAAAACAAAATTTATATGTTTACCAACAAATATACTCTGGTATAGATTACTTAGTTCTATATATTTTTGTTTTATTTTCTACGGTTTTTGTAATATTTATAAAAATTTAATTTTTCTCTACTATTGCGATAATATTTATGTTATTAATTTTTGTCTGCTTTTGTGATAATATTTGTTCTTCTTATTCGCTTGCTTCTGCAACACGAGACACCCAGTGGGCATGATAGGGAAGAATTCTACTCACGTGTACTACGTTAGTTCTGGCTCTATAACAATTTTCCATTTTGACTATATAATCTACATCTTCTTTTTTTTCAATTTCATATGGTTCGAAATATTTCTGCAACACGAGACACCCAGAGGGCATGATAGGGATGAATTCTACTCAAGTATACTACGTTAGTTCTGGCTCTATTACCATTTTCCATTTTGACTATATAATCTATATCTCCTTTTTTCACAATTTCATATGGTTCGAAATATTTAAATAATATTTTTTTGAATTTTATCGATTTTTTTGATGTGTAAATGCTTTCATTTTTGCATCCGGTAAATATTCTGTTCGACGATGTTTCCGTACTATCTCATTTTATCCTTTAGCTGCCTGTCCCTAATATTTTTTACTGTTTTGCTACGGACAATTAGAACCCGCTTCCGGATTTCAATTGTATCATGATTTTCTATCGGTAAATTCAAATTAGCATCAAATCAGCATAAATGGTGACACTTTTGTCGTTTTTTGCCGTGACGTGTCATAGACAAAAACCACATGCGGCACTTTAATAGTTTGATTACAGCGTTTCGTTAATCCGTTACATTGTGGGTGTTAACTAGTGGTAAATAAATTAATGCCGATTATTCCACATAAAAATACTACAAAGTTTAAACGAAAATTGATTCCTCTATCATCTAACATTTCTTGTGGGCACCTATGTCTACAAATAATATATTCTAAAAAAAATTTGCAATGTTTTTTGTTTTCTGGCTAACTAGTGTTTTTGCTTCTATTTGTGCTATACGTTGAGTCTATAACCACTACAATTACGGTTTTTTTTGTGGACTCAAAAATGATTTTTTGGAACGGTTGCCTTTTTAATATTGGTTGCAGGTAACTTAGTGGTAGGTTTTTGCTTTTTTTTGCTTGATAATCCGGACAACCCTTAACAAATTTTTTAACATTGTTATGAAATCTCCCAATAATTACAATTTTTGATCTTATGTAGTGTTTTGGAGATTCCCAGATAGCCCACAAATGGTTCGCTGTAGTTTGTACATAGTATTTGGCTTAAAGATTCTGCGAGAAGTAGATCACTACTTTGTAGTGTAGTATTTCGCTCATAAAGCACATTATGATGCGCGATTGCGATAGACGTTTTCTGCGGTACTTCTATTGCGTCAATGAGCGCGCGCAAATAATTGTCTTTCCGTTGGACTTCTGTGACTGTTTTGAGTTGCAAAGTGAAAGTTAGTATTTCATTTGTTTCTACCTCGTTTTTTTGGTAGCGACCCTTGCACGATTCCACGATATTGCTTCTACGTCTTTGTGCGTTTTACCATGTTTGTACCGGATAACGTATCCGTACTCTGCGAGTTTTTTGACTTGCAAGCCGCGATATGGTTCCATCTTAATAGGTGCCTTGCTTTCAACATTTTTTACATGTTCTACTAATTTGTAAGTAAGTAAAGTCTATTTCTGCTGTATGCAATATAATTATTCTGCGTTTAATAGGTAATGAACATGCAACTGTGTGTATATATTGACGTGGTAAATCATTCATTTTAATTTGTCACTCTTTATTCTATCGTATATTTGTAAAAATGTAAATTTGGGATTATTTATTTGAACACGTATTTTTAATATTTCGGGTTTATAACTAGTTTATTACCAATAAACCTTTCCTTTTTAATTATTAGTGTATTATTTTATATAATTTATATAATTTTAAGTTTGAAGGTTAAATATCGGTGTCAATTGCTATCATGCGATTTACTCCAAGTTATAACAAAATATCTTCAGTAACGTTTACTGAGTCTACTGACTCTAGCAAACGACTAAGGCACGTTTCTTTCGGTGCGGGCACCAACTCTATTGTATCATCAGAATAAACCTAATCGTTCCAAACGGTTGACGGAGTCGAACTCGACTGACTTGCCGCATGTTTGTCTACAGGTAACCTCGGTTACACCCTTTTGTTTCACAGCGGCCTACTGCGTACTACCTTCGGTAGTCTTTATCAGTTTCAAGGTTGTAAGCTGCAAAGCTGTTGTCTGGCAAAACACTTATGGTTTTGTCAAGACGTACTTGATCTAGAGTTTCTGCTAATACAGCTACTTGCAAGTTTTGTATGTCGCCTATGTGTGAATCGGAAAAATATGGTTTTACGCTCTTGAATTGGCGTTTTGCAATATTGTTTTAGTGGATAATGTAATTTACTGTCTGCTTTCTTACTACTGCTCGAATTGTTATTTTAAATTTGCATCTAGTTTTGCTTTCCGCGGTTTTTTTTAATTGTACATGTTCCTTGCATTACTATTTAAACAAAAATGCCTGCGACACATAGCTAGCTTGTTTGTGAGTAATTAAAATGATGTTAAATGAGTTATCTTTTATTGAATGGTACTTTAATTTTTATGATTTGTTTGTTACTACTATTTTCTACTACTACTACTACTTTTAGTGTTTTTTTTTGCAAATTTTGTCATATAATTAATTTAATTCATAAATTTAATTTATAAATTTCTGTTTTTTTAGACCTCTACAATAATTTTCCGTCCAGTTTTATATAATGTACAAATATTAAAATTTTACTAATGTTACTAATTTAGGAATTTAACTTATATTAATTTTATATAAAATAATTTAATCATATATATAGTGTCGTTTAAGCGTCGTCAGCAAGTATTTTTTGACTCTGGCAAAGCAATTGTTCATATTTTCAGCGAGTAACATTATGGCTTGTGAGCAACATTGTGGCTTGCGACAATAGACATGATATTATTCAAACAAAGCACACTTGAGTTTACGTAAAAATGTATACGATGTAACAATTATAGAAAAATGTATTAGTTTCAAGTCTAAATATTGTTAATATTTGTTAAACCATTAAAGTTGTTACAAGCCAAATTTTACGAAAAAGTGCATAGTTAATATGGCAATTATTTTTGAAAACTATGAAAATTGTTTACAAAATTGCTCAAATAGATATGTCAATCAAAATTTATTTAAAACAGAATCACTTAAAATTTACACTGTAGAACAATTTAAAAATTTTCCATCTTTTGAGTGCACAGGCACATTATATTTACTACAATGTATAAAAAATAAAGATGTATTTATAAAATAGCAATAAATGTATTGTTTTAATTTCTTTTATTGTGTTTTAAGCTTTTTAAATTACAGAAAACAGATGAAACGGATAGGAAGACGTTATCGTTAATGCACTCTATCATTTAGCGTTAGCATTCGGTTGATAATAATTATATAGTGTTATGTTAAATTTATTATTGCCTTGAGTTTATGGGTAACCAACAAATTTTACCGACTTACCGACATTACAATATTCTGCATTAGCGACATTAGAATTTTCTGAATTATCAAAATTACACCTATAAGTGACGCTGATGAGCAGTAGGAAAAGGACTCTGAGCCTTCCACTTCATTTATGGTTATTTTAAGTACATGTTATATAAATCACACACATATTGCGCACGCATACTTTATTTGACTGGCACACATTTGAATTTATTGTCGCGCAATAAACTTTTCTCTCAAAATTTTATGTTTTCTGCAATCTAGAGTGTTAAGATCCGCTTAATAGTTCTAGCTTGAACGATTAGCCTGTGTGAGAAAAAAATGATTGTTTTTTGGCGATTTATAGAAATTTTCAAAATTTTAGAATGTTTTAAGCTATATTTATTTATTCTAAAATATTTTATAGATAATTATTATCGACTTAAAATAGGTATATCCTTTTATTTTGTATGCACTTTTAACATTTCTCAACGTTGGATGATTAATACTGACTTAAAATGTCAAGAATTCTGTTATTCAGCTTTGATTTGAGGCTCCTCGCACGTGTAAAATCGGCATGAGCATATCCTTCAATTTTGTATGCACCTTTAACATTGCCCAACTTTGGAAGAAGATATTCTATAGTCGGAGGATATACAACTACATCCAAACTACCGTAGAATATATATTTTGGTGCTCGAGTCACAGTACTCAAATTGTAAATTGGAGGATGCAATGCACCGTACTTTATCATGTTGCCTATCACACCGTAGTCATACTTACGGACATCATCTAAAATATACAATATATAAAATTACTCAAATGCAATTAAAAATACACAACCAGCAATATAATTAAATTAAAAAACAAACCTCTTTTAACCCATTGAAATATCTGGAACATATCCTTGGCTGACGTTCCATCAGGATACATCTTTATAAAATATTGAACGTCCGCTTCTGTGGTTTCATTGACTGCGTTTCCGTGAAGAAATAAATACCCCTTCCAGCAGATTTTTGGTGACAATTTACATATTATTTGAACAATAACGTTGATGAGGCTACCTACATTAAAATTTATTACGGAGTTTATCGTCTAAAAAACGTGAAATTTTGTACAAACTTCCAAAAAAAATTATTTATCGGTCAATTTACGTTGATAATCGTGCTCTTAAATATTGGCGCCAGTCCAAAAAAATACGACACATGTTTTAAGTTGAGAAGGGGAGCCAAACCAATGTAAAGATTTACTTTGGTTTCGTACTCAGGTTTTTCTAAGCACATGATGAAGTACAATATATTACCCTGAGAGTGGGCAATGTAAGTCAAGTTTGATTGACCAGTGATGTTTAAAACGTAGTCAATAGCAGCTGGAGTGTCTTTGTCGCCTAAATCGTCGACAGAAAAGTCCCAGTATTTTCCGGGCGCAGGGTGTTTGATTGGGGATTCGCCGTTGGCGCGGTTATTCGTTATCCAAACGTCGTAACCAGCGTCAGCCAGAAGATATCCTGTTTGCCAAAATTTATTTTATAAAACAATATGTTAAAAGTCATTAAAGCTATATTTTGAGTACCTAAACTACTTTTATTTCCTCGAACGACCCATTCAAATCCAGCAGCAATAAAACCATGATTTAAGTAAATTACTTTTGGTTTCTCATTTCCAGTAGTGCTGGGAATGCGGTAAAGGGTTAAAATGTACTTATCTTTAGTTAGTACAGTGTGATTTTCGTACTTGTAACCATCTTGTTTCAGCAAGGTCAACTATAAATTCATCAAAATAAATTGTTTAAATATTAATGAACAATCTTGTATCACTTCTTAATAGTTACGGTGTTTATTTGATGCTTGCCTAGCAATTGTGCTTGTGATAACGCTCCAATTGCCAAAACAAAAAAAACACGTACTGTCAAGTACATTTTGAAACACCTATTGCAAAATAATATAAATTCTACTGAGTATTTATACTCCTGTGAAATAGAGGTTTTAGTGTATATATTAACTATATAGCTATTTGTGTGTTCTCTAATACCAAATACCAAGCTATGTGAATCCGTAATGTAAATTATGTAAAATTTTGAGGCTTTAGTTCTATTATTAAGTATTTAAATTGTCAACTGGAAGTTTCCTTGAAAATTAAAAAAAATGTAAAATATTTATTTTTATCAATTTGTTAGTTTCTAGAATATGTAAAACTTTATTATTTGCAAAAACTAAATGGTTTACTATATAAAATTTAAGCATTCAATTATTTATCTGAACTGGTAAGTCAACAAATTTTCAGTTTTAGCATGCATACAATCACATAAATGCTAGGTGCTTTTTACGCTTTGGTTAATACATTGTAAATAATTATAGCAAACAAAATCGATTTATATTGGTGCTCTATCTATCTGTGCAGTGCAATGGCGAGCCCATTGGCTTCCATTCTTACCTCTTACCTTTAGGTTTTCCCTGGTTTTCTAACTTACTTTGATGCTTGGTCCAATTTGCGCAAGTTGTGACTTGAATTTCAATAGACCAGAAAGATGATTTTTATAGCTTTTAAATGTACGTCTTTATCACTGACATTTGTTAAGTTAATGCCTTTGCCAGTTAATTAAAAATATGTTGACTACAAAAGTACTAGCTTATCACTTGCTAATATTTCATTCTAATCATATGGTTAACAACTGTTTTTCTAGCTGTCTAAATCATTGCCTAAATCAAACACAACATAAAAGTGGGCAGCATTGCTACCTGATTAATCTTTGATTTATGTTGCCAATCACAATTATTGAGAAACGTGACTAATTTATCTATCTTCTTAATTAACTTTAAATAAAAAATTAAATGTTTATTGATTGCTGATCCATTACAAAAAAAATTCTACAAAAATACGTACTTTAAAAACATGGCGTCACACTTATTACTGACAGTACTAATGCAGATATTACCAGATAACTAATTATAGCACAATTTACTTTTTATATAAATAAATAAAATTTTCCTAATATTCCAAATATTATATAATCACAGCACACACCTGTTTATACATTCCATGCGAAATAAAAAAAATATATTTTAAGGCATTGTGTCTCTTTGGCAATAAAAATTATATATCACAAAATGTATTTTTTAAGTGTATATGATGTTGCTATGCAATCATAAATTAAGTATTAGACAAAATGCACAAATTCTTAAATTTGTGTGTGTGTAAAATGTGTAATTTTAGCATGACTATGGTGTTTTACAATAACAATTTTTCAATGTATACACAAAGCTTCTGGATACTAACGAATGTTGTAACTCGAACTGTCACAAAGGTCCACACTTACTTCTTGTAATGTGTAATATTATAAAGGACAGTTAACAACCCAATACACACTCGTTATACCATAAATATTTATTAAAAGTAAAATATACCACCATTTTGGCTAATTTTGGTATCTGATGTACGTACAGTATTGCAAATATTTCAACCGACTATTTAACTGATATAACAATGTTTTTTCTAAATGTTGAATACACGTATATTATGTATTGCATTTCAATAAAAATCAAACCATCGATAAAATATTAAACATGTATTTTAGGTAGACAACATCCAAATATTCGGTAATAGTATTTCAATAATTTCCGGGTCAATTCGGTCAAAATTATGTATTTTTGCAAATTTCTTTTAGAGTATAAAAAGCTTGATAACTAGTAAAAACATCTCTTTTGATAAGGACATGTATAGTATCAGGACGCCTTCCAACAGATCTTAGAGAGGCTGGCCTACCAGCATCGCAAACTTAGAGCATTTGCGGTAACCAACGTGAAAGCGTGGAGAACGAGACAATAACAATAGTTCTATAAATACTTTGACATAAACATTTGAATAAAGATTCTACACAAATAACTACATATAAATACATATAAATAGAGTCTCTCTAACTGCACGAGGCGGGTCCAACTTTGTAACCGTAATTAGAGACGGTGGCCAAAACAGCTAAAAAATTTTATATTGAGAAGTTTGAAGCCATGGTTCTACAGTTTTATAAACTCACTCTGTCGCTTCAGTCACAGATAGCATCATCAAGCAGCCTTTCATCAGACCCTACAAATAAGCCCATCAAAAAGAAGTTTCTACTTCCGAATGTAACACGGACTCGAAAATTCTCATGGAGATAGCAAACATCGCTGACATTTGCAAACCACTTCAACACATACCGCAAACTCCACACTCACACACAACCGATCACAACAACAAAACACCATCACACATCGGCAACCCAGCGCACATGGCAAGTAAGCCACACGACACTCATAAACACACTTCTTTTACATTTACCACCACCGACATGACTGGGCTAGCTTTCGCAAACATTTGGTCTTTTAAAAGTGCATACGTTAACGACATTATAATTAAAACTA
>JAODGE020018651.1:0-11709 GCA_027574965.2 Ecitophya simulans
GCGCCGCGGCGGCTGGAGGGCCTTCTGCCGTGGGGCGCTGGTGGAGCCTCTCACCCTCTGCACGTATCGTCCTCTCTACACTGCCGCCTCGCTCCTCCTGGGCACGGAGATGCAGATGTACTACCCCTACACTGTGGCCAGGGGGCTGGCCATTGTTGCGGACATTATCACGCAGCCACTCGAGGTGATCAGTCGCCGGCTGGTGCTCACCGCAAGCGACGACTCTGGGCGACCCCCATACGAGGGCATGATCGACTGCGCCCGCAAGATTGTGGCGGAGGAGGGCATTGCCAGCCTGTGGTCTGGTCTGCGCTTCCGTCTGCTCGTGAGCGGGGTGAGCATTGCTGTTAACATGCTCTACACTGCGACTGTTGGTGGCCAGGACGCGTAGTGCGTTGCGTATGCCGTAGAGACCCCACCGAAGTGGATAACGGGGTGGGTGATGGGGCGAGGTGGATGGAGGGGAGAGGAGACCAGCGGTCAAAAATAGCGTATAACTTTGCTATGTGTTTGTGTGTGCGTGAGGGGGTTTCTTTACTTTTCTTACCTTTTTTTGTGGTTTCTTGTAGGAGAATAAGCAAGGCACTATTTTTCACATGTGAGACAGTGGTAACCTCACCTCTCATCCTCTCATCTTTCACACACACACACAAACACAGAAGTGGACCAAAGCGATAACACTGACGAGCAGCGAGGTGGCATGCGTAGCGCCCCCTCGCGAGCACCTAATGCAGTTCCATCACATCAGCGTTCACTGGTGATGCAGTGAATTAGTAAGCGATCCCGCATATACGTGTTTTAAATCTCCCTACAGCTTTACTGATATCCTTCTCATATGGTTTACTGTGATTGGCCAGCACCTCACTTCAGGTGAGGGCCCGTGTGGTTGTGACATACCTGTACATTGCATCCGCGGACGCAACTCTCATGCATTGTCAACTTCTTTTCCGCCTTTCTCCGTCTCTCTCCTGCTCGTTTTCTTTACTGATTCTGCGGCTCTTTTCGCACTTTCCACTAACGACGCAGCGCGCTGCTCCTAAAGAAGATAGCCCTGAAGGAAGAGCTATACATATATATATATATATATATATATGTATGTATGTATGTATATATATAACTGTATATGCACAACGGAAAAAAGCTACACACCTGACCCGATCAGATTTATACTTTTATAGGGAAGGAAAAAAGGGCAGCTGCTGACTGTCCGTGCAGGTAGTAGTAATACACCCAAACAAAGGGACAATTGTTCTATATACAGTCACACACACACACACATACAGAGGGGGAGGTACTCTCGATTTACAAGGAGCATAGCAAGGAACTTGTGCCGCCTCTTCTCTTTATATAGCTCTATCACACTTATTCTCCCTCTCTTTCTATTCACCGCGGTTTCACGCTGAGCGATGAGCAGCAAACACCCACACGCCAATCACGAGGGTACTGATGCACACTTCGACGCTGTCATAGCTCGCCAGTCCTCACAGCCGTATGCGCAGGATAGTGCCTACACGGACTTTGAGAATCCCGCCCCCTCACGCGTTTCCTCTCAAATCAACGCGTCCACAGAGCCAATCGGCACAGCGGTGCTTCGACGCTGCGGCTCGCGCACTGGTCCCGCCTCACATGCCGAGGAAAGCGCAAGCGTAGGGCCAAACACTCAGGAGGGCAACATCAACATGGACAACACTGACGGACACGCCCCCACCCTCCGCGCTGAGTACTCCCGCTCCTTCCTCGAGAAGCGCTATGTTGGGAAAATGCCCCAGCACCTGATCCCGCTTGCTCACAACATCCACAAACTTGACCAACGCGACCTCATGTTCATCACCGAGGTCACGCAAGACGAGGCGAAGCGTGATGTGTACTCGCTGCTACCGTACGCGGGTGGCAACTGGTTCCTCCCCACGATCAGCGACTGCCTGCCAGGGGAGCCCAACTGGGGCATGTGGTGCAGCTGGCAGGATGGGGTGGCGACCGCGATTGGTGGCAAGAGGCTGTCCATCCGCCTCTTAAGTCTGTTCCTCCGTGGCTGCTTCCTCGTGCTGGCCTGGTTTATGCTATGGTGCATCCTCCCGCACTGGCTCATGGAGCCCAAGGGCTACGTGTGGGACCCACTCGTCCTCATCGTCGTCTCAGCGGTGGTGGGTGGGTTTCTGTGCCGTGTGCTGCAGGTCCCTCCACTGGTGGGGGTGCTGTGGATTGGCATTATGTGGAACAACATCCCAAGGCTGCACCACCTGACCTCCGGGATTGTGAAGGAGGTTTTCGACATTGCATCGAAGCTGGGGCTAACCGTCATCCTGGCACGCGCAGGGTTCTCGCTCTCCATCAAGGGCATCATACCGCACTGGAAGCAGAGCGTCATGCTGGCCACCCTCCCCTTCGCGATCGAGGGCGTCGCCCACAGCCTCATCGCAAACAAGATCTTCCAGTACGACGGCGAGTATAACTGGGCCTTCCTGCAGGGTATGCTGTGCAGCATTGTGTCCCCGGCTGTGGTCGTGCCCGGCACGCTGTACCTGCAGGATCTCGGATACGGGCGCGGCGTGGGTCCCCTCTCGCTAATGCTCTCCGCCGTGGGTGTGGAGATTGTGATTGGGGTGTGGTGTGTCAACTTCATCATTGGGCTTATTTTCCAGCAGCAGCGGCTTGCGGTGGCAATTGTCCTGGGACCGGTGCAGTTCGTCGGGGGTGCCATCATTGGTGCTATTATTGGCTTCATATTCATCTACGTGACGGAGGCCCTCAAGAAAGAGGCAATCCGGCTTCCCACTGGCAAGTACCTCACGCGTCACTTCCACCGCACACTCGACTTCGCCTTCATCATCTTCCTCTTCCTGTGCTTCACGATGGTGTTCCTTGGCTACAGCGTGAAGCTGGCGGGCGGGGGCTGTGTCATGTGCGTCGTCTTCTCCGCCACCGTATCAAACCTGTGGATGCACAAGGGGAAGCCGGAGCTGGAGGAGCAGAAGAAGTACCTAGGTAGCTGGCTGGCGTTCACGTGGAATCAGCTGATGCTTCCCATCCTCTTCTCCACAATGGGCGCCAAGATTTCCGTCAAGGCCATCTTCAATGGGCACTTCTTCCCCAAGGCGATCATCTGTCTCGTCTGCAGCACGGCCGTCCGGATCGCTGTGGTCTTCTTGGTGCAGCTGGGTGACGGCATGCCGTGGAAGGAGAAGCTGCTCGTGTGCATCGGGTACCTTGGCAAAGCATCCGCTCAGGCCTCGATGGGGCCCATTGCCGCAAACCTCGTCGCTGGCATGATCGCAAAGGTGCCTGCAGGAACCCAGCCGAGCGAGCGGCTGCTGAAGATGCAAGAGTTCGCATCTTACGTGCAGAACATGAGCGCCATGTATGTGATGTTTATGGCGGCCATTGCAGCGATGGGGCTGGTGCGCTTAGGTGTGCTGGTGCTCAAGAAGGACGAGCCACCAAAGGCTGCTGGCACACCACCGCAGGAGCAGGAATCCGAGCAAGTCCTCTTCGCTACCGGTATCGCCGCGGAGAATAGCGATGTGATGAACGCAGGAGGCAGGCCTGAAGCCAGCCAGGGCGTCGCCACGCAGGAGGCAGACGACAGCGTGTTCTCACGTCACGAAGCGTGAACTAGCACATGAGAAGAACTGTTTTTTTTTAAATACAGTATCATGGAGATCCAGTCACGCGCACGTATCTATTTAACTGGATACACTCAATGAACGATTAAGTGGCGCCGCGCACGCGACATACAGCACACATGTATATTGTGTCCATGTAACTGCTTACCTCCCCCCCCCCTCCTCTGTCTCCATGTATTGTTGGAGGTACAGCTCCTTTACAATGTGCCGGCACAATCACACCTGCAGGAGAACGAGGAAGAAAAGAGAGAATTATTTTTGCATATCCTGCAATTCGTGTGATGTACTTACGTGAGGGGAGGGGGAGGTGGCGCGGTCGTTGCGGCAGGGGGGATCGTTCGAGACACATTACCAACTACACTCTGCTTTCAAGCTTTCTCATTTTTCCATATACATTTACATATATCGATGTTGTTGAGATTTTTTAGCGAGTATTATTGACGTTCCCTCATATATATATTATTTGCTTTTTGTGAGATCATACAGATATATCTCCTGACCACCCATATACCAATATGCATGAGAGAGAGCGAATCGTACATGCGAGGTACTCTTACTGCAGTACAGCATCAACAGAGTGTGTGCATATATGCGCGCGCACGAACATATAAATTTTTAAAAAATATATATAGTTAAGCTTGTTTGCTTCTTTCCTTTCTTCACTTTCAGTGTATACCACGGCCGTGACCTTTATATATATATATACATATAATATACATAATATATCTTCTCCTTCGCACACACACACTGTTTCACCTCAACGGTGTTTGCTGTTCATGTTGCTGCCTTAATACTCACGTTTTATCTTTTTTTTTAGTTTGGCCTTTGTGTGTGCATTCAATGTGGGTGTATGTATATACTGATTGGACCACTCCTTATAGGCCGCTGAATAACACAATTGCCTAGTGTTTCGCGCGATGAGTCGTCTTTATTTGTATTTTATTCTATTTGTTGTTGTAGTTATGTATGCCTCTGTGGTGGCTCTCCCCTTCTTCCTCTTCCCGTTTTTTTCAACGTCTCCTGTTCATACATGCGAAACGCTTCTGGAGCACTTCAGTACGGTAAACTCGTCCGAGGAGCCCCCACCCCCACCCAAACAACATAGCAGGGAGAACTTACAGGAATATATACGCTCTAGGACGAACATATATATATATATATATATGTGTGCGTTTGGAAAAAAAAAATCATGAGTGCAGTAGACAACGTCAGACAGACGGGGAGAAAGGATGGAACATAGCATCGACGAAGAAAGTGCGTGCTGCACCCTACCCTGACGCCTGACAATTATGATTGTGATGAAATCCAGGGAGGATGATCATAGGCCCCCTACCCCAATAGAAAATTGGGCGGTGCGGCACATGTGCAGCACACACTTGCACATATTGGAACAAGAAGGGATATAATTTCTATTAATTTCTCGCTATGTGTGTGTGTGCGTGTGTTGGGATCTCTCTGATGGTATTGTGGCACTAGCTAGAAGAGCAGGAGATGAGGAGAAAAGGGAGGAAATGATCCCAGTGATGAGCCTGAGGTCTCCCCCTCTCTGCTTTGTTTCTGTCTGTGTCATTCGCTGCTGTCATCAATCTCACGGTCCAAGTGCTTCTTCTCGCATGTTTTTTTCTTCGAATAAATAATCTCTGATATACATTGCCAAATTGGCTATATGTGTACATATATGATCATATAGGATAAACTTTTCATTCGCATTCACATATATATATATATATATCACGTAGCGTTCACCCGCCCTCCTCCATCTTTCAACATGGTGGTCTGCCGCTCCACCGATATAATAAGCAAGGAGGATCTTGACAAGGCCTCCAACTCCATTGTACAAGTCTACACAGCCAACACAACGCACCATCATCCATCCAAGCGCGTCTTGGTCGCGATAGCGGGCCGCCCAGGCAGTGGGAAGTCCACCGCATCACAGGTGATTGCGGATGAGGTACGGAGGCGGCTGCCGGGAGTTGGGGTCTGCGTGATGCCGATGGATGGGTACCATCTCTACCGCAGCGAGCTGCGTGCAATGTCCAATGCTGAGGAGGCCTTCGCTCGTAGGGGAGCGGAGTGGACGTTCAATCCGGGACGGATGCATCGCGACCTGCTCGCGCTCCGCACGCGCGGTCAAGATGGCGGCTTCGAGGATGTTCACGTGCCTTCTTTTGATCACGCGGTCGGGGATCCGTGTGAGGGCGGGATTTGCATTGCGGGGTCTATTGGGGTGGTGCTTGTGGAGGGGAATTATATGTTGTATCGCGGCACCCCAGAGTGGGCCGCTGTGAACGGGCTTTTTGATGTAGGCATCTTTATTGCCTGCGCTCCGGAGATTTGTACCGAGCGGCTCTGTCGCCGACACATGGAGGCGTGGAAGATCTCTCGCGAGGAGGCCGTGGCGCGAGCGCAGGGCAGCGACACTACAAATGGGAACCTCGTTGACACCACCGTTGGGAACAGTGATGTCGTGATCCATTCCGTAGAGATGCCGCGCACGGAGGCAAAGCTG
The DNA here is from genome assembly GCA_027574965.2 of Ecitophya simulans. Lineage (NCBI taxonomy): Eukaryota > Metazoa > Arthropoda > Insecta > Coleoptera > Staphylinidae > Ecitophya > Ecitophya simulans. The sequence goes on from JAODGE020018651.1 coordinate 6,133, forward strand.
TAGGCTGCTGTGAGTGGCTGATTTGTTTCCCTCCCCCCCCCCCCCCCCCCCTCCCTGCCTGCCAGTGTAAGTACCGAGGTGCTCTCAAGCCACGACGAAACAAAATGGCCACCTGTCGACTGCGACTCTTGGCTGTGGGGCGAGGGAGGGGGACAGAAAGGCCGGCAGCAACAAGCAGTGATCCAGTCAAAAGGCGTACATAAAAGAAAAACAGGATGTGTTTCATTTCTCGATGAGCGAACGATAACCATATCAGGTTCAGTGCCATGCGGAGATCGCATAGATGTTTTCCTCTTTTCTAAACAAAACCGTACATTGTCTGTCAAGCCTATGTTGTGTACATATCCGCATAGTTATTTATGTTACTGTATATATATATATATATATATATATATGTGTGTGTGTGTGTAAATATGTCTGCCTGCCTTCGTGTATTAGTTTATATGCGTGTGTGTGTGTGGGTGCGCTTTCTGTATATATGCGTGTGCCAGCGCCATCATGCGTTATTACCGTTGCTATTTCTTATTATTATTACTTCTGTTGTTATTATTCGTTTAGATCCCCCCCCCCTCTTCTCTGTGGGCCCTCTTGTATCAGACTGGAATGGGTGGGGAGATGATATGGTGCAATTGGGGCGTGGGAATGTGCAAAGCCATAGCATCACCAATGACAAGAGGTGGGGGCGGGGGGCGGAGGCAATGACGTTGAGCAGGATAGTGGGCTCCACGAGGCTGTTTATTCTATTGTTTGTTTGTTATTGTTATTCTGTCTGCACGCACACATACCCTCATCTATTATTTTTCATTTGATCTCTCTCTCCCTCCCCCTTCTTCTCACCTTCTCTAACTATCTACCTCGGTGACCACAACCCTTGGCAATGGCAAATACATTACTTCAAGAGGCAACGCGTGCAGACCCCCCCCCCCCTAAGGGCAGCTGCACGGAGCGCCACGCTCAGACACACAAATTGCATACATACAATATAGAAGGAAAGAGTAGTGACTCCCAGCGACGTAACGCAAAATACCTGGATATATATATAACTTACACGCATAACGATCTTCTTCAAGTGATAAACGTAATCTACAAAGGCACACACACACACACACAAATCTAAATAACACAAACATCACCGGAAGCGGGTAAAGAGGGGAAAGGAGAGGAGGGGGAGAGATGAATAAATACACGCGACACATCACAGGCGGTGTGGATTTGGAAGCAGCAGACAGCCGCACTGACGAGACTCCGTTGACACCTGCCTCGCCACCTCCCAATTCTTCTCAGCCCCGGAATAGAAGGTTGCTTCATCGCAGCCACGGGGCTGGGGGAGGAGGGGGACCATCACAACCCTCTGACCCCGCGCCCACAGACACAACCGCCAGCCCTGCGGAGGACGGGGCCGCAGAGTCGTTGACTGCACAGCGGAAGGAGGGCGTCGATCGGCCCAAGAAGGACGTGGCCAGAACCAAAGTGGTAGATGAAGACGGCGACGTGATCATCGACGACGATGAGGAGGATGAGGGCAACTTCGGCGACGATGACGCTGATGTCGAACCAGGTGCGACCAGCTCTGGCGAATCTGGCGCCACGCCTCATAAACTGTATACCTGCGATGTGTGCCCGCACGCTATATTCACCACCGCAGCGGCCCTTCACCAGCATGCCGTGGAGCAGCACAGCGACATGTTCCCCGACTACACTGCCCTGCGCGCGGTGGCACAGAAGTTGGTGCCTGTGTGGGAGCTTATGTGCACGCGGAGGCGGGTCGCCATCCAGGGCTGGGGCCGCAAGGTGTTCAGTGTGGCACTGAGGAGGGACGCTGGACCACTCAAGATGAAGGAGGCACACCGAGCACGGGAGCAGCTCGAGGTGGTGATCCGCCGCTGGCACCCAACGGCGCGTGTGTATACCTTCGGTAGCTCCGTCACGTTTGCGGTCTGGGACGGCATCTCCGACATTGACTTCACTGTGGTTGATGTGGAGGAGATGGAGGCGGGTACGTGGCCACCTCCCGAGAAGAATGCGGTGCGCAGCATCACCGAGCTGCTCCGAAGGGCTGGTTTTTCCTTTGTGAACCTTGAGCCCATCAGCCACGCGCGTGTCCCCATCATTAAGCATCACGCCTCGTCACCCATCAGTGTCGGTGACGAGCCCCTGCTCTCCCACCTTCGCTCGTCCTCTCATGGGACCAGCGGTGACGATGGCGCGCGGAGGTCGCAGCGCGAGGCTGAGAATGTGATTGCGCGAAGTGTGCGATACACACTGAGTGGCGGCCCCGCGACCTGGGAAGATCGAGTGATGTTGGAGGGCAGTGTCAGGGAGGCGGTGGGGGCCCACACGGTGCAGCAGGTGTGGTGGAACCGGACGGGGGAGATGATGTCGCTCACGCTGGACACCACCACGAGCGCCATGGCGGCTGCCACCTGCGCACTCTCCTTTGTCACGCCTTCGCTGCGAGCGCGGGTGCAGCCGCTGCATGACGAGTGCCGTCCTGAGCTGTACAACACAGATTTTGACCTGAGCTTTCGCGCCTTTGGCATCCGCAACTCACTTCTTCTGCGGCGATACATGCTTAGCCACCCATGCACGAGGCCCGGGGCCATTGTGCTCAAGGACTGGTCAAAGTCCAGTGGCATTAATAACTCCATCAACGGCTACCTCACCAGCTACGCCATCAACATCATGTGGATTTACTTCCTCATTCAGAAAGGGGTGGTGCCGTACGTTGACCCAATCGAGGACATCCCTGCCTCGCTCCGGGGGAACCACCACTATGACCCGGACTACGTCCCCTTTGTAGACCCTGCGTGGCCCCCGGAACGCTTGGAGGCCCTTTATGATGAAATGGGCAGTCTTCTCATCGAGTTCTTTCACTTTTATGCCTTCGAGTTCAACTGGGTGGATCACGTGGTGTCACTTAGCAGATGCGGTGTCACGACAAAGCGAATGCTCGGGTGGGACTGCGAGGACATTGGAAATCCAGCAGCAGTGCCGGCAGGTAATGGCGGTGGCGGTGGCCCCGGGCACGGCGTCCGCCGCGGTGGCGCGACACGATACTCCTTCTGCGTGGAGGACCCCTACGAGGAGAATCTCAACTTAGGACGGCATATGGGCATCACCAAGACTCTCCGCGTTCACACAGAGTTTTATCGGGGCATGCTCTCGCTGCTGAAGGACAAGGAGACCGAATCGTGCGTATTCGCGTCCACTGACGCCGCTGATGCGGCCGGCAGTCGTGATGCCGCGGCGACATCACTTCTCAGTGGTGACCTGCGGCGTCCGACGCAGTTGCCACTGAAGGTGCTCTATCGACTGATGGCGGTCACCATGCAGGAATTGGCGGCTGCGGCACGAGAGCAGCCAGCAACGAGCGTGGGACCAGCTGGGGTGCCGGAGGCACAGTTGGAGGCTGCCTTCCAGGAGCGTGCCGGTACAGAATATCAGCTAGCCCGCAAGGCATGGAACTGGCAGCAGCTGATCCACAGACTCGGCTACAAGGTGAACCGTGGCACGGTGTACGCGCGCCGTGAGATCGGCCTGCGCCGCGTGCCGGACCGAGGGGTGGTGCCCTCCCGGCCCAACGATGAGCACGCGGCCACAGAGATGGGTGTCGGAGAGAGCGCGGAAACAACTGCCACCACAGCAGATGATGGGACGTCTGTGACGACACCCCATCTGTCCAGTCTGCGCTCGCGCGGGTTCACTGAGCAGATGATCATAGCTCTCTCGGAGGGGTTTATGCGGCTCACCCCGGAGTGGGTTGCGTGGTCTAGACCGTGGGCCACGCTCCACACGAGGGGCTATGCCTTCTTCACCCCCAGCGCCATCACCGATACACAGTCGGGAACGCTGCCGCCGCCACCAGCAGCAGCAGCAGCGACCACGACGGGGATATTCAAGTCCACGCGACGAGGGTCCATGTGGTGGAGGCCGATGGAGGGCTCTGGTGTCAGTGGTGGGCAGCCACGCCACCTCGGCGTGCGTGCGCTCGTGCGCGGGCTTCTTCACAGGTAGAGTACGGTTGCCCCTCCCGTCGCGTGGGGGCTGGATGAGGGAGGCAGGAGGAGTGGCAATGATCAGTGGGGTGGCAAAGAGAGGGACGGCATCGGAGCACCCTCACAAATGCACATCTCTAGTTTCCCCTCCGACTTCCTCTCCCCTCACACACAGACCAGGGTGCTTCTTGAAGAGATTTTTGTTTTGCTTTCTATCAGCTAAAGTGATGTCCAACACCTGCGTAGCCCATCTGAACCCATGCGATGGAGCACCTTGGTGCTCCCACCTCCTGACTGTTTTTTGGGGGGTTGTTTTGGCTGTGTGGTTATTAATGTGGAGTATCCCGTCCCCCCCCCCTCTCCTCCGCGTCCTCTCTCCACCTCAGTGGCAACTGCAGAGCATTAGATGCCGCTCTTTCTGTCTTCACGTTGTTTTGTTTTGACATGCACATATATGTATATATATATATATATACATATATGTACATTGAAGCTCACTTAACGTAGCTGGATCCTCGCCCCTCCTCTCATTCTCTCTGCGTGTGAGAGTGAGTAGAGCCACACCCAGGTGTGTACAAATATATATATACACATGGATACAGCCTCTAGATACAAATGCAGTGCGGCTTACTGAGACCGACGGTGGTGGGGCGCGCGTATCATTACGTCCATCCAAAGACTGGCCGCCCGATCCGCCAGTTTCGAAAGTACGGTGACCCGCGGTACATCAACAATGAGGCCGCTCTCATCACCGGTCTCTACGCGCTCATCACGACAGACTTTGGAATGGTCACACAGTCGCAGTTGGAGAACGCGCGTCTGGCTATCCTGCGCCGCATGCCGCGCGGTGCCTTCGCCCTGACGATGCACACGGACTATGAGGAATTCCCAGTTGTAAAGAAAAGCCCCGAGTCGCGTATGGGTGCTGGCAAAAGTAACATCCACCACTTCGCTTACAAGTTCACCACCGGTGTGCCTCTTTTCGAAATCACCGCCCTGTCGTCGCGCCGTCTTAATCAAGCGGAGGCAGAGGGCATCTTCTTAGCGGGTCGTCCGTTTATCCCGTTGCAGACAGCGGTGGTGCCTCGCGGTCGAGTGGATGAGTATGTGGTGTTCAAGTAGTTAGGATCACTGTTGGTGTTACGACTGGTCGAGAGGGGGGGCAACTGAATGGGGGACCTCCCGCATATACTCACACACACGTGAGAGCACAGAACGGATGGAAGGTGAAATGCTCGAAGAGTGATGCAGGCCGTCCCGCCGCTTCTCTCTGTCCCTCTGTATGTGGACTGTGTCGAAGGACACATGACTACTATCGCTCTCTCTCCACTGTAGCATATTTGCATATATACATATATATATATGTATATGCATACGTGTATGCGTCTGTTTGTGATAATAATTGTGATAGCCTTTGAGTGTCAACAAAACACGAGAACTCACATGGTGCGCTCATCTTGATGATGCATTGAATACTCTTCCAGCTTCCCCCCCCCCCCCCCCCCCCCCCCCCGCGGGGGCCCCCCCCGGCCGGGCCCCCCCCCCCCCCCCCCCCCCCCCCCGCGCGCGCGCCCCGCCACCC
>JAODGE020018664.1:0-14481 GCA_027574965.2 Ecitophya simulans
CAAGAAGAAGGGACAGTTAAAGATTGAGGGGAGGTGCAAATGAAGAGGCTCGCGCAGCTGGCGATGGGCAGGCGCTTCTATGGGAGGTCACTTGGTGCCTGCTCCCACGCGTTGAGGGGAGAGCCCACGCTGCAGTTCCGGCTCGCAAGTGGGGCCTCACACGGTGTGAACGCGGAGGACTTTGTAGATATCGACCTCATTGCCGGCTATGGAGCCTTCATGGGATCATCGAGCGACGCGACCACGGCGCTGCCATCACCGGTGCTTGGAGTCCTGCGCACACCGGAGGAGAAGGAGGGCACGGAGTACTCGCGGCTGCACATACCACTTGAGCAGGCGCGCGCGGGGCACCCTCCAGAGCGCGCCAACAGTAGGGCCGCAGTGAGTGCTGCGGAAGCAACCGCAGATGAGGAGACGGTGTGCGGGGCGGAGGCATTGACAGGCCCGCAAGGCGTCTCAAGCACAGCAGATGCACAGCAGTCGGAGTCCGCGCTGGAGACGGAGGGGGCAGGCTCGCTCGTGGATGACGATATCGATGCCCTGCATCGCCTCCCAGAGCTCACCTCACTCCCGTATGACGACGAGAAGTTTGCGGAGACTCTATTGGAGATGGAGGTGGATGGTGCGATTGACGAAGCCTGGCAAGATGGACGTAGGGCCCACCAGGAGGATGTGAAGGAAATTGCTGAGATCCTAAGAACAATGAAGGTGCGCGACATCTGCTGCATTGATGTGAGCTCCAAGACGTCGAACTTTGATTATATGATGTTCGGTACCTGCGAGGGCTCCAGGCACATCCACCTCGCCGCGTGGGCGGCCCAGGAGGCGGACAGCCGACAGCGTCTCTCAAAGGTGCGCCGCAAGCACCTGGACGAGCTCTGGGAGGTCGTCCCTATTGGCCGCATCGTGCTGAACTTGATGGTGGAGAGCCTGCGCGAGGAGCTCACGCTGGAGCGGAAGTGGGCTGTGACGCGCACCATGGACCCGCTGGCCGCTGCCAACGCCCCCATCAGTGAGGGTCGCCAGGTGCGGGCGCATGGGCTGTGGACGCTGACTCTCAACCTGCAGGACCTGGAGGACTTTGAGGTCGATTACTGCAAGGACGTTCTGATGGGTCAGGCGTAGGCGGGAGAGTCTGAAGGGCGCACTACTGTGACCTGGAAGAGTGAACTTGTGACTTCTCCCGGAATGCGAGCGGTGCGTGTCGGAGTGCATGGTGCATTACCCAGAGCTTCACAGAGGAGAATGAGAAGTGATGGGGTGAAGGAGTATTCCTGAGCCAACCTTTTGTGTAGTAATACTTAAGACGTAATAAACCAGTTAACTGATTTCATCACATGAATGAAATTGAATGGAGAAAGGGATCTGTCGTACGCAACGCTGATCAAGGACACAGCGAAGAGCAACTATCGTTGCTACTGTGATTCGCTATATGATGCATCGTGTTGCCGCTGGATGCTGCGTCCTGTCGCATTGTACCCACTCGCTCGTCCCTGCTTCTCACTTTTTTTTTATTATGATTTGTTTGGTTGTTTCTTGGCTATATAAAGTTGTTGACACGCTCCTGAAGGTGAAACGCGACGAACGGTGTAAAGTACCAGTGCCTGTGCAAAGGGGGAGTGTCGAAGAGCCTTGTCCTCGTAGCTTTGCATTGCACGCACAGAATCACACCCTCTTGTAGGAGGATTGTACCGTGGCGCTGTATATGAGGCAAGAACCAGTGAGGCGTAGTGACGAGCAGCTGCAGGCGAACCTCGCCCGTGATCTGGAGCACGAGATCGCAGTGGCAAATGAGAATGTACGACGACTGCAGTCATCGCTGCAGCAGGACGATGAGCAGCTGGAGCAGTGCGGGCACCGTATAGAAATTATGAAGAAAGTCCTTGACGATGTGCGTAGACAGAAGCAATCAAAAGACCACCGCAACAGCGACACGGGCGTCAACACAGCACGGCGGCATGGAAGGTCCACAAGCATCAACAGCTGCAGTGCAGTGACGGCTAGTGGTTCCCCATTTGTCCCAGCCATTGCTCATCGAGAAAGCCCGCGCGATAGGCTGAGAGCACTGCGTGCCGACAACAGGAGACTCGCTGACACCATCGTGAGTGACCATGCGCAGATGACTTCCATCAACCACTTTGCCGTCATACCGCTCTCACGCACCGTGCTGCAGCAGCAGAGGCGGCAGGAGACACTGGACCTACAGTTTGCCATCCGAGACGTGAGGCAAGACGTGGCGCAGCTGGAGCAGGAGTTGCTTCGACTGACAAGGGGTCGAAAAGTGGCAGCGGCTCGTGGTGCCGCCGCGGTGACGTGGAGTGTTCGCAAGCGGCGCGAGGTAGAGTGTGCGGGACTGATCGTACAGCAGGAGCAGCGGCAGCAGGAGGAGGCAAAGAAGCTCGGAGATCTGCGGCAGGTGCTTCACCAAGCGAAGCAAATCGACGAGGATACTGCAATACTGCTCCACCGTCTCGAGGAGCGCTTGAGGGGGCTCAAGCAGGTGGGGAGGGGGTGTGAGGAAGTGCAGTTGTGTGATGGATGAGTTTACCTTTCAACAATCACTTTCAGTCGTCACAATATGCCAACTTAGTTCACACTGTTAACTACCCCATTTTTAGAGCGGCCCAGACGTGGCTGCGTTGCTATTTTTTATTATTTTCTGTGTGTGTATGTGCCGTGATTCATTTGCTTTTGTATTGTAAACAGAGATTATCCAATATATGTTAGGCGGCACATGTGGACGAGAGAGGGAAACGAACCCTCCTTCACCCACTTACGTGTCCTTCCATCATGGCAAATGTGAGGTATTCCTACAGTAGGTTTGAGTTATTTACTGTTGCTTGCCCCCGCAACCACGCCTCATTGTTGTCATCTCTCGCCCACGCCCTCTCAGTCTTATTTAACGGCTTTGCTTTCTTTCCTACGCCTTCATACTGTCTTAAAAATAAAAAGAAAACGTGCTGATATATCTTCTTTTTTCTCTCTCGTCTTTCTCTTTTTTGTTTTTGATTGATTTAGTACGGTGGGGCTGTTATTCATGTAGAAAGGCCACTCGCAGGTATGAGCATAGTGATAGATCTCCCGTGGTATTTGCGTTTTCATCTTTTTTTTTCTGCACTGTTTGCCGCGTTTTCCGAGTGAGCGAAGGCCTGGGCAGGGTGTGGGATCTCTTTCTTTCCCACCTCTCCGTGTGCGTTGAGCGTCCACGCCACTGGCTAAGATTTAGTAACTCTAGATTCTTCATTTATATTTACTACGGTCAGTCTCCTAATATATTTTTTTAGTATTGTTATGAGTCACCAAGTAACAATGAGCACTACTGCTCTCGTCAATGCGACTGCTGTCAACGCGGTCATGGCCGCACCGCTGCCGGTTAACATCCTGCGGCTGATCAGGAATGCGCGGTCGCCACGCTTTGACGACCACGGCAGTGGCACAGCGCCCTTTACCTTTGGTGACCTCGCGATGATCGACGGCGGACCTTTTGATGACGCGGAGGAAGTCTGGAGAGCACACACGGAATTACACAGAGGTGAGGGTGCCCTTCACATGGTGGTGACAGTCGACAACGTTGTGGCGGAGCAGTGGTCAGTCGTGGATTACCGCACCGGCGGCTCTGAGCCACCCTGCCTCTCCTCCATGCCACGTGACTGTGAGCAGTTGGAGCACATGAACACCCTCGTGCGCATACTCTTCGCCTTTCTGCGCATGCAGCGCCTGTATGAGGTGATCGTGCAGCGCCACAGTAGAACCATTCTCCCAACGTCACCCACCACCTCAGCCGCCAGTGCGTGTGGCGACGATGTTGGAGTGGCAATACGCGTGCTTGCCAGCACAGACGCACAGCCCCCCGTCGACCACTCCAGCCAGCGGGCGCGGCATTGGTCGATTGAGGGGTCGGTGCGTGTGTCTCACGTCATGAATGCTCTCTGGGAGACACAGGTCCTCCAGGTACGCAGCGCCGCATCGTCGTCGCCAGTGCCGATCTCTGTGAATGCGGCAACGAGACCAATGGGAAGTCCCCAGAACTCTGGCCACGTCAGCAGCGCCCCCTCCTCCCACACGCCGCCGCGACACAACACGTCAAGTGACCAAACCGCCACGGTGTCGCCTTTTCTCTTCTGTCGTGAAAACACGCCAACCATGAGCCTGCGAGGCTTCTCGCTCCCTGTTTCCGTCGCTGCCCTTCCCCCGCCAGCGCCCGTGTCTCTCTCCAGCAGCGTGCTCGGCAAGATGGCTGTTACCTACCCAAGCGACGCCTGCGGAACAGCTCTTGAGCAGGATCAGCGGCGTCGCGCCGAGGCCTTTGCCGAGGTGGGAGCGCAGGTGCAGCGCATGGGCTCGATTATGATGTGTGAGCGTGAAGGGGTCAATGAGGAGTCGTCTCTGCCTGATGCAGGTCGGAGAGAAGCAGCGGCGCTACTAGATATGTGTGAAACGCAGACACTAATGCACACTACCCCTCGTGAATTCGGCGCCTTGCTACTGGGCTGGGGCGACGCGTCACCGGATCCTCCACCCTGATGAATTGATGCATGTTTTGCACGCAACAGCGGGGCGGCGATATGCGATTGCCACTTAGGTGCGGTGTACGAAAAGAAAGCTGCCTGCGCCTGGGATAAGTTTGGTGCTCAGGTGCACTTAGGTATAATCGACATATATTCTCCACACACACACACACACACACCTTATGCACAAGCGTTTCGTGGCTCCGGCTTCTCATAGATGGATTCTCTTCATTGTTTTAGTTATTTCTTTTTTTTTATTATATTTTGTCTGCTCAGTTGTTGCTTCCTACTGAGGTGGCACGCTTTTTCGTGTGTTTCTGATGGAGAGAGTTTTTTGTGACGGTCAGAGTAGTACGTGTTGTTGCGAAGCGCGCGAATACATATATATATATATATATATATATATATATATATGTATATATATATATATATATATAACGAGACTCACCTGCAGAAGCAGGGATGTGCCTACACGTCTGGGAGATTCTGCAGTACTTTGATTACACTGCTGGGATCCTTAACCCCTCCCCCCCCCCACATTAAGCCATGATCCATCCTTTTTGTTGTTGTTGTTTGTTCACATATCCATATACACCTCCACACAATGTCCTTGTAGGAGAGAGAGAGCTGTCGCGTAGCACACAAACATACACGAACCAAAAACAATATACACATATAAGTACATATTGAACGGAGGGAACGGGACTATGAGCAATTTATGGGACGCCTTCTGCACGCAGCTGGTGCAGCGCTCTGGCTATACAGTAGCTGACCTGGCGTACTGCAGCGAGGATCTCTTCCTCGCCATTGTAGAAGAGCTAAATGCATTTAATCCACCGCAGGTGACGGCCCTGACGAAGGAGTGGCAAGCTCGATATGGGCAGGGTGTGGCGTGGTCCTCCTCGAATGAGCACGCACACAACCGCCCCTCTAGTAGTAGTAGCGCGGGCGGTGGCATTCACAGTAACCGCCCGTCAGATAATCTACGTGGTGCGATGCCACAATCTGTACGCAACAGCCTCAGGCAGCGGCCCTTCACCCGAAGCTCTATGGATGCTGTGCGGCGGGGCGCCGACGCTCTGCTGCGTCACTCCGCTCCGCCCTCCGTGATGCACCCAGCGATGAGCGGGGGTGCGGGCGATGTGTCCGTGCGCGTGCGCGGGATTACGGGTGTCGAGGTGCCCGCTGAGGCGCTGGCTGCCTTTGAGCATCGAGTGTCCACTCTCCACGACGATGGAGCTCAGGAGGACACCAGGGCGGAGCTTCTGTGGAAGCTGTGCAGTCCTGCCACTGTGGCTAAGCTCGAGCGTGCCTGCGCGCTGGGGGAGGCCTTCGTGCTCTCCAACCAGGACGATCGTGATGCGCTCTGCCCAAGCGCCGTGGTGCTCTACCGTAACTCAGCACGCTCCCTGGTGGGCGGCTACCAGCATCACACGATGGCTGAGCTGGCTGGAAGGGACTGGGCCGCCGTCGCCTTCGATGTCTGTGCGGGACGCAGCCGCGTGGTCACCACAGCGGAGGCATCAAACCTGAGCAGCTTCTCCATGCTGCAGTGCCTCGACATGCTGGATGACGCAGGCTACGACAGTCTCACCATTGACAGCCACGATGCCGTTCTGCTTTGTCACATTCATCAGCTTCTGCCGCGCGCAGTTGTTCGGCTTGCTGCGCCAGAGCAGGCTCCTCCGATTACACGAACCTCCGCCGATCGCCAGCAGCCATACCACCCCGTCTCTGGAGGCCATCGCATTTTTGGCAGCACGATGGACAAGAGCATCAACAGCAACATTAGCAACCCGACCGCTCCAGCGCCGGGCGCTAGTTACTGTTGCGCAGTACACGGACAAAAGGAGGTGGAGTTCTGGTCACCGCAGGAGAAGCGGCTGCTGTGCAGTCTGTGCCTCTACTACGACGGGTACCCACGGGAGAACTGCGTGCCGATCGAGCAGGGCGCGCGTCTGGAAGCACCGCGGCTGGAGCGCTGGATGCAAAATGCTGCCGCCTTTGGCAAGGAGGTGGCTGGAGTATTCCAGCTCTTCGATGCCGCCATGTCCGACATCGCCGCCGCCGAGACGCAGGTGACGGAGGAGGTGCGGCGTGAGTTCAACCACCTGCGAGCGAGGGTGGACGCGCTCGAGGCCACCCTCCTCTCGCAGTGCCAGGGCGCGAGTAGGCAGCGACAGCAGCTCCTCGCCGCCTCACTCGAGGACGTGTCTGGCGTGGTGCAGCAGGTGCAGCGAGTGGTGCAGGAGATGGAGGCCCCGCTGCACAGCTACCGCAGTGGGTCGTCGGAGCTCTCGCTGTGCGTGAGTTTGCTGCGCGGCGCGCAGAAGGCATTCGGGGTGTGGGAGTCTGTTGCGATCCCCCCATACACCGTCGTGCGCCAGCTGGAGGGGAGCCTCCTCGGCCCCGTTGAGGCGGCGCTGAGGGGCGTTGCCGGTGTCGAGGAGGGCGCGGGCAAGGTGGAGCTGCCGGAGACCATCGATGTGAACTACCTGAAGAACAACTGTAGCACTGATGATTCATAGAGTGTGACGCGGCGCTGTCTGCGTGTATGTGTGTGTGTAGTGCACGCAGGACAGCATTGTGAGCACGTTTTTTTTATTGTTTTGTGTGTTTCTCTACATCTGCAACGTGTATTATGACAAGTCCACCAATCAAACACCTCAATCACAAACGCCAGTGAAACAGCGCGAGAGATGAAGAGACGGAGCGATTCACAACACCGCCACCCGCACACATACACACTCTTCCTTTTGTTGTTTTCTTCAGCCTCCGCCGCCGCGCACGGGGGGGAAAGGAGAAAAAATCAAGGCCACTGCGAGAATCGAACTCGCGACCCCCACTTTACGAGAGTGGTGCACTGCCACTGTGCTAAGCGGCCACTCGAAGCAAAGGCGTTTTAGCGAAGGACGGCCAGGCGCCTCCACAATGGCTGGCTGGGCTGCGCTGAGGGGTAGTTTCTTTGGCGAGGGTGGCGGGTTCGGGTTGGGGGCGGGGGCGGAGGGCTTTCTCAACCAAACGCCCTGCGCGGGGAATGCGCACCCCCACGGCCCCCCGGAGGCCGCGGGGCGCCGCCGCGGCCTATAGCGTGGTTGGTGGCCCCGACGCACAGAAACGGTGCGCAATAAACATATTCGAGAAATATAAGAGTGTTCAACTTGTCAAATGCGTTTATATACACAATAACAATAAAAAATAAGGACGTGCTCGCTTCAAATGGTCACATTTGGGCAAATACTGGTCTCTTAGCAAAAAGGGAAGAAACCAAGGGGCGGTTAGGGCTTTCTACAACGGACTTGGGTGGATGCCGGACACCACCCCATTTGCCGCACTCCCGCTCCCCGCGTCAGTGAAAACAAAATACTGTTCAAGCAGAGGGGAGTGCGTACATTTGCGCGCTAGTGAATGATAGTGTTGCGTTACTTTACCAAAAGAAAAGACAACCACGGTGTGGTTGCGATCACATGACGGTACGATAGACCTGGCACATCTCTTCTTCACCGAATATAACCGGCACCGGGTACACCGGGTTCGCTTCCCCGAGTGCGCGCCGCACCATCTCCGGGATATCTTCCTCCTTGATGTAATATGGTTTCTCGCCCTCAGAAAAGCGCGTGGGGATATTCATGTACTTGTTCAGGTCACGGATAGCCTGAATAAACCGCGTTGCCCTCTCCTCGTCTGTGGCGCCCTCGATACCAGCCTCGTCCGCTAGGATGGCCAGACGATGGTACATGATGTGTCCGTAAATGTCGAGTACGACGGGGAGAATGACCGCGTTGGCCAGGCCGTGGGGGACGTCGTAGAACCCACCAAGCTGGTGTGCCGCAGCGTGCACGTTGCCGACGTACGCGCGCGTGAAGGCAAGCCCGGCATGGTACGCAGCCTCCTGCATCCTCTCCCGTGGAACGATGTTGTCGCCGTGGTCGTAGGCCTCCTTGAGATTGCCAAATATGAGACGCACCGCAAGCAGAGCGTCGCGCTCGGTCTGGTGCACATTCCGCTTGTTCGTGAATGCCTCCACGGCGTGCGTGAGGGCGTCCATGCCGGTGGTGGCTGTGAAGAACTTTGGCAGGCCGACCGTCAGCTGTGGATCCAGGACGGCGTAGGTGGGAAGCAGAGCCATGTCGCTCATTGCGTACTTCTCGTGTGTCCTCGAGTCAGTAACCACAGCAGCGATGGTGGCTTCGCTCCCCGTGCCAGCTGTCGTCGGGACAGCAAACATGGGAGGGATCTTCCAGAGCACTCTGAAGAGGCCGCGCATCCCCGCAACGGATGTGCGTGGCCGCACGTGACGAGCCCCAACCGCCTTGGCACAGTCAATCGGGCTACCGCCCCCCACAGCAATCAGGTGGTCGCAGTTGTTTTTGTTGTACAGTGCCAATGCCTCCTCGATCTGGTCCACCGTTGGGTTGGGAGTGACATCCTTGTACACCGTCACCTCCGTGCCAGCCTCCGCGAGGCCTTTCAGCAGCCCATCCAGCATGCCCAGCCGTACGATGGAGGCATCCGTCACCAACAAGGCGCTGCGCAGCGACCTCTCCTTTGTAATCTTAGGAAGCAGTGCAACGGCGCCCGCCCCCTTCAGCATATGGGGACGCGGCCAGGGTAGCACCAGTGAGGAGTAGAAGAGCACTGCCTGGTAGCCGCGGCACACACAGCGCCACCACAGAGGAACTGGCATGATGAGGAAATGGAGAGAAAGACAGGGGTTAAGAGGTTTACTGTGCTACTTCTAGGAGAAGAGAACGGAGGGGGAGGGGAAAAAGTAGATGGGATGGGCAGCAAAGTGGAGTGCCTGGTGGTGCATGCGTGCTTGTGGGTTAAGAGAGCCTGCCAAGTACACTGGTTATGCACTGATAACACGCGGCGAGCGCAGAAGAAAGAGAAAACAATGTTTCTGAGACTCAGCATCAAAGCAGTACACCAAATTCGCACCTACAGTGAAGAGCATGCACCATCATCAAAACTCCAACACCTCATCCAGAGGGTTAGCGCGCCGTGGAGGCGCAGTGGTTTCACGGCGACGCTGCAGTGCCACTTCCGCCTCCACCGTCTCTCTAGAGGCGGTGGGAATCTCAAGCCTCTCTTCAGATACGCTGCCCGCGCCCTCCGCAGCGCGCTTGGGGCCATCCACGCCGTTCTCCCAGAACCGAGAGAAGTAGCACCACATGTCCAGTATCTCCGCCACCTCCGTGGTGGACGCACGTTCGAGCATGGCGGCGTCGCAGCGCTGAAGCTCCTCCCACGCCTGCTCCTGGATCTTCACGAGGAGTTCGGGGCTGTAACCGTGGGCAGAGGAGCTCCTGTGATAGTGCTGGAGCGCGAACCACCGCTTCTCGGAACTTTCCGAGGCAGAAGTGGGTGACGATTCACCGCCCCTGCTGGAGTGTCGTGCAACTAATAAGAGCGGAGACCCCACTGTGGTGGAGCGGATGCTGGTGACGGAACACTGGTGGAGGCACCGCCCTAATAGCAGCGGGCGTAATGTCGACAGACCTATCATTCTTCTATCTGTTTCTCTTTTTTTTTTAAGAGAAATGAAATGCAATACTCACTGAAACGTGCATACAAGTGGTAAAGAAAAGAGAGAGCGTGACGAGCTAAGAGGAGCACCGTGGGTAGGTGGGGAGAGAACAACTGACAATAATTGCACGTACATAAATGTACCCTTTGTCACAAAAAAGGAAAAGCACGCTATGAGAGACATTAAATATCTCTCAATGAAGGAGGTGAGAGAGAGAGGAATAAATACAGCAACAAAGGATATCATAAAGCCCTCTGCTTCTCTCTTATTAACAAGAGGCATGCACAAGCACCAAGGCAAGATAAGACTTTCAAGGACCTCAGCATTAACTTTGTGGGGTTTCATCAGTAACGTCACATGTGATCACCTGTTCTCCGTTGTCTTTGTGCTCTCGCCAACAACAGCCCCCCCCCCATTTTCACCGCTTCCTCCAACCAATCAGCCAACTGCCGCCTTCATAAACTGGATGCCGCTCAGCGCCATGTACCCCGACTCCAGGAGCGCGTGCCGTGCAACACTTTCCATTACGAATGACGTGGTTCACCGCTGCCTCCCAGATCACATGGTAGAGCCATCAACTAAAACAGACTACTGAGCTCTTCATAGAGCTGCTCTTCTGACTTTTTCTTACCAGACCGAGGCGTGCCTCCCCACCTGCCGACTCCACGATTGCTGTGGTTACCACCGCCACCTCTCTTCACCGAGGGCGGTCCTTTGTTCTGGACGAGGTAGCCGTCCTCATCATACGTGCGATGCTCTTCCTCGTCGCAGTCCACATCCGCAGGACTTCCCTTGCGATCGTCCGCAACCTGGCAAAAACGCTTCTCTTTCTCGTGCACAAGTGCCTTCAGGCGCGTGCTAGGTGGCTGTGCAAGCCACGTCTCAACGCCAACAGAGGCATCATTTTTTGCCGGCTGCTCGTCCAGGAGAAGATCAACCGCCTTGTTCACATCCGTATACACATACCCGGTGTCGCGCGAGCTCAGCTCCACCACAAAGTGAAAGGGGGACGCGTAGGGTCTCTCCAGAATCGTCTTCTTCGTCTTGTTGCGCAGACGGCGTTCCTCGTTGCTCAGGAAGGCCTGCACAGCGCCGCCGGCAAGCATGTTCAGTGCCTGATTCTGCAGCAGGCCAAGCAGGCTCTCCCCGTGGCAGGTAGCGATGAGGTGAACTCCACGCTGTGCAATGGACCACGCCGCCTCCGCTTCTGCAGAGTTGGCGATTTCGTCGACGATGAGATACTCGGGTGTGTGATTCTGTACAGCCTCCACCATCACTCGGCTCTGCTCGTCTCGACGCGGGACCTGCAGCCGCCGGCATCTGCCCAGGAATGGGAGCGGGTAGATGCCATCGCCGCCAACCTCGTTGGAGGTGTCAATGATGGCCACCCGTGGTTTCCCACTGTCATGGGCGAGGGAGGCAGCCAGGTCACGAAGCAGCGTCGTCTTACCCATCCCAGCCTTCGAAATAATGAGAACACTGCCCTTCCGCGCAAGCGGGAGCAGTGCCCGTGCGGCGTTTGGAACGTACCGACCCACTCGCAGCGTCACCCCGAGCGCGTGGCCCTCACGCGAGCGCCAGACCGACACGCGATGAGCAGTGTTCCGAATACAGGCCCTCCCGTCCTCCCCAATATTTCCGACACGCCGGAGCATGTACGCCAGGTCCGCCTCGCTTGGTGGGTCGAGCTCAATCATCCAGTCGCCCCCGCGCACCTCCGCGCTCTGTCCAAGGTGCACAAAGAACTCTTCCACCTCGGCAAACAGGAACTGGGGGTGTGACAACAGAGCCTCACGGAGTTTGGGTGGGAGGAGAGACATAAGGTGCAGCGTATCCGCGCGGGTGTTGCAGAGGGCCAGCGCCACGTAGTCTTTCTCCCTCAGTTCTACAGCGCGCTGGGCGTCCTTGTCCATCGCGAGAGAGTATACCCTGTGCAACCGGTTCCACGCCTCCGACAGGCTCTCCGCCGCCCACACGTGCTGCTCCGTCTGCAGAGGTGTGAGTTCCGGGACACCATGCACGATCTCAGCGAGTGTCGTGTGGTCAGTGGGGCCAGCAGTGCTCTCAGTGTTGCACGCTATCGGGTGTGAAGACTGCGTGTGTGAGACTTGCACCACTCCGGTAGTTGGAGCCACTGCCCGCACTCGCGCGTGCCGTGTCGCCACCACTGCAGCACCTCGAGCATTCATACACCTCGGCCAAGCTTTGTCGCCGAAACAGCGAAGAAAGCAGAGACGACCTCCAGTCTTCATGGAGAGCGTTGTAATTACCTCCGCGTCTTTCTCGATGTCCCAGTGACGGGCCTTCAGTGCCAATGTACTTGGTGAGTTGCACGCTGTGGCCTCGAAAAAAAAAAGGGTGGGAGAGAGAAAGGGAAGATGGGCATATATATGGATTAGCGCTACAGTTCGTGCGCGTCAGATACAATCAGCTGGAACGGCAGCGTATTAGCCCACCTCACCATACAGTGAAGAGAGAGGAGCACACAGGCAGTTGAAGAAGACGGCCTGAAGTAGGAGAGAGATGGCAAGTGATTCTACATGCTGGAGTTCTTCCCTTTCGTACTCCCTACCCCCCTCTTACGAGTGGCGGCCCAGAGCCTGTCCTGCAAGGCAGCAACGACAGGAAGTCACTATGCTCCTCCTCCACCCTCCAAATAATAAAAAAAGAACTGCGCAGATGTGCACCTGAAGCGGAGCAATGCCACGTTTCATTGTTTACTTACGATGTTATACGAGCGCTCCGCAGTGCATTGCCCGTGCATTGCAGTACCCATTAAAAAGGAGCCTACATGAAGTCATCCTCATCGGGCACCTCACCCTGGTTGCTTCGCATGTTAGTCTCGTTCATTACTCCAGCATAGGATTGCAGCTCAGCTTGGCGCTTGTGCTCCTCGCGCTCCTGCTTGTCCTGCTCTGCCTTTGCCGCCAACTCCGCTCGTTTCTCACGGCGCTCCACGGCATCACGCTCCTCACGAAGCTTCATAAAGTCCACGTCTGACTTCTCCACCTTTGTCTTCTCCAGCTTGCGTAGAATGGAGGTGTCCTTTGAGGCGACGGTGTGGTAACGGCGCAGCTTCTCACTATGGAAGCCAACCTGACCCACATCCATGCCGTTGGTCTTCTTGAGATTGCTCCATGGGGTGAAGACGATGCGCACATCGTTCAGCTTGCACCCCTCAATGCTATTTTGCTTCGTAAGCTGACAGCACTCCTCAATCATATCTTGTGTGAGGTCATCCATGCCCTTCCCTTTGGGCATGCGCACGTACACGTGGGCACTACTGTGCGAGTCCACGTGAAACCAGATGTCCTCTGGCCAGCCGTACCTAATCAGGTCCTCATTCTCATACTTATCCCTGCCCATATAACACACGACCGAGGAGTCAGAGGAGAGCGTGAAGTAAAACACCATCTTCTCACTGTGTCAAGGGTGCTGTGCTGTATTTAAATGTGAGTGACGGAAACACCAAACAGCGTGATTGCTTTCGTTGCTTCTACACTGAGGAAAAAAGAAATACAAAAGTGAGTCTGAAGAGGGGAAAAGGAGGCGGTCACTCACTTGCGCGCGCATACCAGTTTGTATGCGAGGGGGGGGGGCGAAAGAGACAGGTGGCTGTGTAGGGTCCTAGTATAGTAAAGGTTCACGAGTACCTGCTCTGGAGACATGCATACTACACTGTGCTACATGTGTGCATGCACTCTAAAGAACACTTAGACAAACTACACATAGAGGCTTGGGGAGGGGGACAAAAAGAGTGGTGCCACCCACACCATCACCCGTGATGACTCAACAACGGACAAGCAGGATACATCAACCTATATCACCTACGCGAGCGCAATCGAGAGAGCGTGCGTACATCACAGCGGGAGATTGTAAAACTCCACCATCATTGTGCTGTTTAATTGTTTTCTGTATTACCGATCTAATCTATGCCTGCCCACATTTGTCAACCTGTGTATGCATGTGTGTGTGTGTATGTCTGTGTGAAAGTGCACCCTAAATATATGTCCTGCTGCGATACCGTCGCAGTGGCTCTCACACACAAACTACCGTGCCCTGGTGATGAGAGGCCGCCCAGTGATGATGTCGTACGACCGGGGCGCAGGCCCCGCACTGTTAGATCGGCCTCTCCACCGCTGCTGTGGGGCACTCACTGCTGGTTGTTGGAGATGGAGAGGATACTGACGATGGGGCGTCGCCGACCGCGTTCCGCCGCCCCGCCCTCTCACCCCATCGTCGCGGTCTGACGGCTGTGGCTCGTCTACGCTGCCACCGTCCTCAACGGTCTCAGCAATAACGAAGTTGCTCTGGTTGCGGTATTCCTGGAGCGGCGGTGGTTCATGGTTCGACATTCCGATCTCAAGAAAGTCCCACTGCCTCTCCTTCACCGACCTCCAATGCTCCGGCGGCGTCACCATCTTCACCCCGCGCGGCAGTTCA
>JAODGE020018665.1:0-13380 GCA_027574965.2 Ecitophya simulans
CAACAAAACGAGAAATTAGTAAAACAAACAAAATAATATATAAATATGCTATTTATAAATAAACAAACTTTTAAAAAATTGTTATTTGTTGTTTGATTAAGCACCACAATAAATCAACCCGTATTAATTTATTATTGCTAGTGCTAACTTAGGCAACACATATTACACAATATTACTACTTTGGTTTGAATCATTCAAACAAAACAGATCGAAAATCTAAATTTACAACGAATAACATCGTAAAAACTGTAAAATACCTAATTAAAATTAATTGCGTTTTCTACATGCAGTTTTTTTTATTACAATAAATTTATTATTAAAATATTTTGCTAGTTTTTCTCGCACGCTCGAAAGTTTAACAACAACCGGATGTCAAAGGCCAGATAGTTGAATTATTCCACGAGAAAACAACCGTTGCATAACAAAAATCTGAACTACAACTAGATTATTTACACCAATAACTCAGAACGATGAAGTACATAATTATAATCTGCGCAATCATCTTCACTGCGTTCACAGCAAACGCGGTTTTGGTACGCAATCTTCAATACCGCAGCAATTAGCAACACTCGCCATTTGTTCTTGCAGGACGAAAACAAAATCCTAGTCGGCGAGCTGTCCCAAATCGAAAAGGCAGCCGACGAATGCAAGGACGACACGTGCGGCTACAAATGCGCGCTGGAAAAATTGAACTACGACGAGGCGGCGAACGAGAAAACGACTTCATACCGCAAGTTCTGCAAACGAAACACCACCGCCATAGCGAACGCGTGCGAAAGAAACAAAGAGTTCGTCTACTGTCTACACCGCGAGGCGCAGAACGAAGAGAACAGAATCAGAGACAAATGCGTGGAGGAACACGGCGCCGACATGTTCGCTTACAGATCGGAATCACTAGACAATCTAGTCCGCAAGCAAAGTTTCGCTTGCTTCATGTTTTGCTTCCTGAAGGACACCGGCAGTATGAACGAGGACATGTCCTTCAATTTGAACGACGAGAATCGCAACAATGCTACGGTACGAGCGATGGTTCAAGAGTGCGCAGAAGAAGGCGACCGGGAAGAAACAAAATGTTCAAAAGCAGCTAGAAGATATTATTGTTTCCAGGATAAACTCCACGGATACTAATCATGTTAGTTGTTTAAGTAGGTAAAAATAGTATTCGAAAAATAATCATAAATTCTTGCAACTTATTCCTTAATAACGGTAACCATAAAAACGGTAATTATTGCTTCCAGGACTAAATCCAAGGATAACTAACAATAAGGTGGTACAAACTAAACGCTCGAACAAAATAATCCTTAGATCCTTAGAATCACAAGAAATGGCAAAATATAAAGTTATGAAATAATTGTTGCCCAAAAAATAACAATAAAACTTTATATCATATCACCGAAGTACGCAAAAAATCAATTGCGATTATCGTATTGCCGCACGCACAAAATGCGTACATTTAATAAGTGTGCAAGAAAAAAGTCTTAATAATTAATTACGTCTGCTTGACGTCGATGAAGGCGACGCCGTTGCCGGCGTCGCGTCCACCGGCAAAGATGACGATGTTCAGGGCGGCGGCGGGCGCCGCCTCCCATATCCGCCTCACCCAGTCGTCGACCGTCGCCGCCGTCGCGGCGCCGTCGTCGCCGGCCTTGATCTTGACGTGGCCGATCACCAGATTGCTCGCGCCCTTCTTGGCGATCATCTGCACGACGTCGGCGTTGCACTTGGCCGCCTTGACGGCGATGCGCTTGCCGTCGATGAGCGCGCGCTTCTTCTCGGTGAAGAAGCAGTAGCGGAGCGCGAGCGCCTCGGTGGCGACGACGTAGCCCTTCTTGTCCTTGCCGATCGCCTGCTTGAGCATGCTCGTCGCGTACGCCGTCGTGCCGAGCTCGGCCGGATGTCGGCCGTGCGCGTGGATGTTCGACAGCACGGCGTCGCCGAAGTAGATGTCCTTGGACAGCTTCAGCTTGGCCAGCTTGAGCGAGGCGAGGCTGTCCTCGGTGGAGCAGTGCCCGCCGCGGCCCTCCTGTATCCGCTCGGCGAGGAACTCCATCGAGAGCGTCTTCAGCTTGGAGCGCTTGCTGCGGTTGCCGGTGATGTTGAAGATGATGCTCGTGTCGACGACGTACGGATGCATCATCTTCAGCGCGTGAAAGTCGTTGCTCAGCGACTGCCCGACGATGATGGCGTCCGGCGGCAGGAGGTCGCGCACGTCGCGCTGCACGTCCGCCAGCCGCTTCGTGACGGGCTGCATCAGCGCCGCCGTGATGCCGGAGAAGCGCGTGAGGAAGTCCGTGATTTCGTTGAACGGCTTCACCAGCTCGTCGTAGACGGTCGCGTGGTCCTCGTCGACGATCGACACGCGCGTCAGCTCCAACTCGCCCGACGTCGTCATGCACATCTCGCAGTCCAGCCCGTACATCGGACTCACCGGCGTCACCTCCTCGTACTTGTCCTTCGTGAGCACGTAGTCCTTGTACTTGCGCTCCCAGAGGCCCTTGATCGGCAGCGGGAAGTTCTCCTCGACGAGCTGCCAGCCGGAGAGCAGGATGTCCGTGCGCGGGAACTTGTCCTCCTGCTTCTTCTCGTTCTTGACGTCGCCCTGGCCATTGCCGCGGCTCTTGCCGATGGGAAAGATGCGCGTCGTCAGGTCGAACACCTCCGGGCACTCGACGGCGGCGGCGTCCATGTTGCCGTGCTTGTCGATGTACTTGCGCAGCTGCGTCGACGTCAAGGACACCGTGGCGATCTCCTGCACGGTGTCGCCGTTGTACAGCTTCGGCGCGAGTATCTCGATCTTGTTGCCGAACTTGGTCGACATGAATTTAAACTGCGCCTCGTGCGCTTCGTAGTGGTACAGGCCGAGGTTCTCCAGGACGAAGACGTTCGTGCGCACGAGCCGGCCCATTCGCTCCATGGCGCACCAACGCGATGGGCTGTAGCTCGAGAGCGGGCCCAGCAGCGAGAAGATGATGAGATGCTGGATGTCCGTGAGGAAGAGCGGCAAACGCGAATCGACGTCGACGCCGAGCGACGCGATCTCGCCATGCTCGCGGAGCTTGAACTTCGGGGGCTGGCTCCGTCGATCGGCTACGAGCTTCTTGTACACGGCGAACTCGTCCGCCGTGAATTTCACCTTGCCGGCGAGCTTCTCGTTGAGCTTCTCGACCTGGTCGGCCTCGTCGCTCGCGACCTCGACGCACAGCCGCTTCGGACTGGGCTCGGCGTCGTGGTCGTCGCGTTTCGTCTCGCTGGTCATGTTCTTCTTCCTGTCAATGTCGTTCATCAGAGTGAGCGTGCAGAGAGCGGCGATCTTTTGCTGTTTGCGCTGCAGGCGGGCTTCGCGCTTCTCGGTCGGCGATCGCATATCAAAACAACGCGCCCTCCACCCCCGACGACTCGGAATTTGAGCGCCACTCGGTCGCGACGTGACCTGCAACGTGCCGATTTTGTTAGAAATGCGTAATTTGGATGCCCCTAGCGGAAAGGAAGGTGTGGAATTTTCGCGTTGCGCTGATTCACATCGTCGCAACGTTCAGCGAGCGCACGTTGTGATCGAGTGCACGCACGGAACGCGATTTGAAGGTTAATAAACAAAACAAACGACGAATGTCACGTAAAGCTAAGATTATTTAAACGACATACCTTACGGCATCCTCCGGAGCACTCCGGAGCGATCTTTTGCGGCTATTATTTACAGGAACATTGAGTGTTCTGTAATTTTTATCAGATATTAATGTTGGCAAGAAAACTACACACGATAAGCAGGGAGCACGTGCGCCTAGTTAGGGATTAGGGATGTCGAAAATATATCGATATATCGATATTTTATATTTGTTTTGACGATATTTTCGAGCAATATTTTATTTTTCGATATATAGATATTTCAATATTAAATTTGGACTATTAAAACGGTATAAAACTCGATATTTTTAACCAAATTCTATTATATTCTATTATATGGAACCGGGCTGTAAATATCATACTGGGACACAAAGAATCTATTTTTTTTACAATTTCATATTCTATTCAAAATCAAACGCGATATATCGATATATCGATTTTTTCAATTTAATTATATATCGATAATAATATTTCCAAAATATATTGATTCGATATATATATCGATACTTTTTTGGATTTTCAACATTCTTATTGCTATTAGGGTTGTCGGCAATATATCGATATATCGATGTTTTATGTTTGTTTTAATGATTTGAAACGAAGAATCGATTCTTGACAATTTCAGATTCTATAAAAAAAACCGTAATATATCGATATAAAGATATTTTCATTTAAATATTTATATATTATATATGGTTATACATTAATAACCATATATTCAAAATATATTGATTCGATATATGTTGATTCAATATCTATCAATACATTTTTTTTACATTTCCGACGCCCAGTGTCAGAAGAGAACTACTTGAACAAATCGATTATTTTGGTATACAATTAGCAATAAAATTAAACGGCAATTATTAACAATTATTTTCAATTAATCAACTAAACGTCCAATCGATTATTTCAAAACATTTGTCAACCCTGATATACAAACGCTGCTTTGAAATATTTGATTTGTTTAAAAAATATCTCCGTAAAACCAATATTTATAAAAAATTATTAATAATCAGTGTCCAAAAATAAAAAGCAAAATGTACACATGCAATAAATGCATGTTATATTCTATTGCTTTTATATATCATAAATAAAGTTTGTCAAGAGTTTAAAGCAAATCCAAGATTTGCTGAAAAATGTACATCTTTCGCATTAAATGCATGTCAAAGTATGTGTGCATTCGAGCATTGTTGGTTGCCTATCCGGCCTGTTGCCTCGCTCGTTCTGACAGTTAATGCCAGTTGATAAATAACCAGCCGCTTTGCACCATGATAAGACCAAAACAATTCGCCTAATCATCATCAAATAAAGGTGGAATCGAAGCGACGGCCCGAAACCTCAAGTAGGGGAACGTCGCCGCGCCAGCCAACATGTAGAATGCCGTGCGGCGAGCGACGCGCGGTGCTGATAAAACGTTTCCATCGCGAGCGCCGAGTGCACGATGAGCGTTGCGGAAAGACGAATTGCTGATGCCAGCGGCACGTGAACGAGAGGCCCACAGCTGAGGATGGATTCCCTCAGCGTCGTGTTGGGGTTGCATGCCGATCCGCTGAACTCATTCACCAAGATGTGGTATCATGTCTTCCTGTGGGCCTTGTTTTCTTCAGTAATTGTACATACGGTAATTATCATGCCATGAGCAAAACATTACTCATCAAACATTGCTTATCGGATTGTTTTCACACGTTCCAGATAGCAGCACTGATAGCCTTTCTCACGCTGAGAAAACACAAGTTTGGCAAATTTTTTCCCATCCTGATATTGTTCAGTGGGGTGCTGGTGCCGATTGTGTCTGGCATCGTCAGCAGCGCGGCCATTGCATCCGTCTACCGATTCTCCAGCCTGCCAATGCAACCGCTCTACGCGTCGATGTGGGGCATTGGCCAAACTCTGCTCTACTGCGGCATCGGATTCACGCGCATCCTCGCGACGTTATAAAACAGTGACCGGCACGCAAATGACTGGAGTGTGCTGAAAACTGTCCGCTCGTGTGATTATACTAATCACATCCAATTACGTCGGTGCATGCACGAGTCTAGAATAAGCATATGCCCCAAACTATTCAACCATTGTAACTACAATTCTGATATTGTTTGCTTGCATATTGTGCGGACAAGCGACGCCGCTGCCGAGGCACACTAGCCGCAGATGTTTCCGTGCAATGTTCACCATACTTTCGATTCTTAGCGACGCAATGTGCGAACAACCTAAATGTATAAAGACATTTTGTAGTATTTTCGAAACTCGTAGGTACGAACGTAATTGACTATTTTATAACAAAGAAATGAATGTAAAGTTTGTGCACTTGTACAAATAGTTTTAAGGTACTTAATGTGTAATAGCGCCTATATGCAAACCAAAGATGATATTGTTTGTTGGTACAATAATTTGAGCGACACGGTTTTTTATTCAGAAATGAAATAAACGAGAACAAAAGAAGAACGACCACCGCGTTTGATTGGCTGCCTAACTGCTGGGCATTCCGACCGCACGATGAATGTAACGCTGCGCACTCACTTTGCACAGATGCAATCATTTGCAGACCGAAACTCCACGTAAACAGCACGAAAGTTTATTATCATTGAATGAATGCTTAAACATAAAAAAATATTGACTATTACTAATCAACGCGTTAAAATACGTCAATTCGTTAATTGTTAAATTCGTCAATTGTGTTAACGCGTCTTTAGAGTAACTTTATTCGCGTTGAGCTGTTGTCATTGCCGTTTCGTCATTCAACAAATATTTTGGTTCTTCCTCGTCACTTCTTACCACCGCAACGATATCCGTTGCGATTGTTGTGAAATGCTCGCGATTAAAACGTGTTCATTATAGTAATGGCTTTGTCCGGGGCCGTGTCCTACAACGATGTGGCGAGCAAACTGCTCAAAGACAAGTTGCTCCTCACAGCTCTTGAGCTGCATACTGAACTGCTGGAGTCTGGCAAAGAAGTCAAAGAACTGAAGGACTTCTTCTCGAATCCCGGCAACTTTGAATCTCAAACGCAAGATGTTTCCTCCCGAATATGTGAGCGATAATTATTTTCAATAATGTTTTAGCACCATTTGTAAACGACTGTTTTCCAGCTCGATCTGGGAGTCAAACCACTCTGGACAGCTTGGACTTCACAAGATTCTCGGAGGATGGTGAGAGGAGTGCTGATGATAAGATAGCAGTATTAGAGTTTGAATTGAGAAAGGCTAAAGAGACCATTACGGCATTGCGAAATAATCTTACTGTCGCCACAGGTATTTAATTTGGTGCTGAAAACAAACAGTGTAAAAGCTTTTTTGTAAGCAGCTCTGTTTAACTGCTCTTTTGCAATTTGTTAAATGTCGTGTATTTGGTGTTGATTCATTTGTTTGTGTTTAAGAGTCTGACAATAAGTCGCCTGATAAAGCCAGCCTCAAGCTAATTAACAATGATATCAAGCCACATGAACAAAGAGCTTTAAACTTTTTAATTAACGAATATTTATTATTGCATGGTTACAAATTAACGTCTATCACATTCGCGGATGAAAACGAAAACCAGGTGCGTATTCGTTGCGCGATTCACGCGACGTCACGTTGAAAGTGCGCAACGGCTTTGATCGTTTTAGGATTTTGAAGATTGGGACGACGTTGGGCTTAATATCGCCAAACCGGCCGAACTGCTAAGTTTATACAGGGAGGGACTCAAACAGACTGGCGGTAATTTGACGACGGTGGCAATACAAACGGATAACAAAAACGATGATGAATTTGAAACAAAGATAGTCAGCCTTGTAAGTGTCGCGTCAAATGCGCGTTAACCCAATCGTTGATCGGCGTTGTTTTAGAACAAAGATATAGAGTTATTAAATAGAAAACTGGCGTCCGTCGACACCGAGCTGGAATCTGCTCGCGTCGACAACCAAAATCTCGCGCGACAATTAGAATCTAGTCAAAAAGCGACGTCGCCGCAGGAGTCGTGCAGCAAGACGTCGACGATCGGCAGCGACTCGCCGGAGCACTTCGAGATACTGGAGAAGGCGCCGTCCGAGGCCGACAACGTGTCGAACACCAGCATAAACGTGGAGTGGACGCGCGTGAATAAGGCCGACGTCGATTGCGGCAAGAAGCTGGACTTCATCTTCGTCAGCAAGGCGAAATCGGAGCGATTCAAAAGCGAACTGCTCAGCCTCTGCCCCGTCAGGCTGCCGGACAAGGTCGACGACGAGATGTTCGGCAGCACGACGGAATGTTTGGTGCAAGTCGCGTCCGAGTCCCTCCTGCGCATCATTCCGAATATTATACTGAACAAGCGCGAGGAGGCCATACCCCTGCTGATCAGCACGATAAATTTGAATCGGGCGTCGGCGACGCGCGAGAAGTTGCTCCAGCAGTTGTTCAACTTGAAAAAGAAGCCGTCCGAGTCGGAACGCGCGCTGATACTGAACGGCATCCTGGGCGTCGCCAAGTGCTGCGCCGAGGCGGTCGTGGAGAACGAAATCCTGCCGCTGTGCTGGGAGCAGCTCACGCACAAACACGTCGAGCGGCGTCATCTCGTCGTCGAGTCGTGCAGGCTGCTAATACCGTACGTGTCGGCGCCGATTCGCAACTCGCTGATGCTGTCGATGCTGCAACAAATGCTCGACGACAAGGAGGAGTCCGTCAGAGAGGAGGTCGTCAAAGTGCTGGCGCTCTTGGTCGGCTTCTGCGAGGACGTCGACAAGTATGCGCAGTGCGAGGAGCTGGCGTTCGGCACGCTGAAGGACGGCGGCGAGGGCGTCGTCAGGCTGGCGATCGAGTTGCTCTTTCCGATAGTGGCCAAGTGGTGTTTCGACATCGGCCGGCTGCGCAGCGGGCTGCTGAAGAACCTGCTGCAGCGGATCAACGACGCGCTGAAGAACATCAAGGACGACTCGCCCGGCAAGCATGCGCTGTTTCCCGCTGTGATATTGCGGATAATCGGCGTGCTCAACACGCTGCTTCCGTTCCTGTTGGTCAGCGTGGCGAGCAGCTCGAGCGTGTTGGACCGAATCGAGAAGGACATGATCATCGATTTGCGTACGTCGTTTTTCTCTATGCCGCCGACGATGTGTGTGTACTTGTGGTGTTGCGCTCCACAGGGCCCGAACTGCTGAACATCTGCACGAACCTGACCAATCCGAACAATTTCTACGCGAGCAACTTTGGCGTCGGCATGATACTCTACGAATTCGACAAATTATACGAGCAGAACAACGACGTTACTTGGCCCGAATTGGAGTGGCTTCTAGATACGGTGTAAGTGCATGAAAATTAATATCGAAATGTTGTCAGTTGATAACGACGCGATTTCAGTTTTCCGGACTTGTTGAACAGTTTAAATCTGATTGACATCACGCAGCACGAAATGCTCCAGAGCTTTGTGGACTTGTTTTCGAACATTTGCGTCGTCTTCGGGCGCAATTTCACGATGCGCAAGATTCGCCCGCTGCTGCAGGCGCAAGTGCAAAGCTTGGAGGCGATCCTGCCCAGCTTCAACCAATACTCGCCCAGTTTGAACATAATACCCGTCTACGTCGTCTCGGTGCTGAGCTATTGCGACACCGACGAGGCCGAGGCGGTCTTGAGTCGCTTCGTGTGCGCGCTGCCGCTGTTCGGCGCGCCGCTGGACTGTCTGGAGATAACGGTGCGTGGACTTTGCAGGTCGGACATGCAGGAGTTGGTGCTGAACAGTCTGTGGAAGGGCGTCGTGCACCAGCGGCCGCTGGTGCGCGGCGTGACGGCCGGCCTGTTCGCCACGATCGTTGGGGCGTGCAGCGAGGGCCTGCTGAACGTGAAGGTCACGCCGGCGTTGGTGACGCTGGCGAACGACACCGACACGTAAGTGTTCGCGCGCGTCGCGGCGATCGGCGCGCGGTAACGTCGTGCGCGTCTGTTTAGGCTGGTGAGGACGGCGACCGTGCCGGCGCTGGGCGCGCTGATAACCGACTGCGCCATGCGCGAGCTGCACGACAAGGCCTACATGCAGCTGCAGATGTTCCTCGCCGATCCGACGACGCAGGACAATCACACGCTGCTGCGCCAGATGGTCGTCACCATGGGCAGCATCGTTTGCTACTGCAAGCAGGCGTTCCGGCAGGACGTGATACTCCCCCAGCTGACGGCCGTTTCCAACCAGCTGGCGCAGCTGGCGAACCAATCGCGGAAGGTCGACATGGCCGTCGCTCTGATCGAATCGTACTCGAACGTTATTTACAGCCAGTTCAACAACAACGCGGTGAGCAATCTCGTTCTGCCCGGATTAAGGTGAGTCGCGCGAACGTAAGCGGTCCGACCGACTGGGGGCGGCGATTAATTAATTGGCGGCACGTTCAGATGTCTGGAACAAGCGATCAACGAACATCCGGCGCTGCACACGCACAAGGACGCCATCAACGCGATGATCAAAGAGTGCGAGACGCGGTACGACCTCAGTTCGCCGATGACGGAGAAGACGCCGAGCGGCGCCAGCAAGATTACGCAGAACGTCAATCAGGGCGTCGAGGAAATGAAACAGCGCATGAGCAAGATGTTCAACAAGCCGCCGGGCTCGACGAAGCAGAATCTCTCCTCCCTGCAGGGATTCTTCAAGAAGAAGTGAATCAAAAAGTAACGATTAAGTATTCTTTTACGCGTATTTTATAGTGTCCCCCTCCACAGTGCCTTAATAACGGCAATTCGCACACATTATCTTCTATAAATCTGATCGGTTGTGTTAGACGTGAGTATTTTTCTTAACGAACCGTACTTATTTAATCGAAAGCGAATATGTTACGAAGATCTGTGAAGAAAATATATATGTTACGTTGAACGTCCGGAAGTTGCCATCTCTCACAACTTGCTGTTCCCAGAGAGGGCTTCGACCACCAGGCGCACGGCGTGTTTGGCCGTGCCCGGCGCCGTCGTCACGCCGTAGCCGCCGTGGCCGTAATTGTGGACGACTTTCATCGAGCGCCCGTCGACGTGCAGCGTTTCGCGCTCGACGCGCACGGGATCCCGATGCGGCCGCAGGCCCACGTGTTCCGCCACCGTCGGCGCCGTCTTCAGGCCGGGCACCAGCGCCTCGCAGCGTTCGCGGATCGCCAGTCGGTCGTACTTACTGACGGCGGCGTCGTACGAGTCGTAGTTGCGGCAGCCGCCCAGCGTGACGTGGTCGAAGCCGGGTATCACGTAGGTGTCGTAGTCGCCGTAGAAAAACGTCTTCAGCCAGTTGGCTTTCACCTACGTCGAGGGCGAGAGTTAGGCATCGCTCGTTTCGCGTTTGGCGCGCGCGTCGTACCTTCACGACCTGACCGCGAATCGGCACGAGTTTGTGATCGTTGCAGAGCCGTTTCGCCCCGAGTCCGGCGCAGTTCACGACGACGTCGTAGGCGTCGCGCAGGTCTCCGAGCGCGGCGACTTCCTTCGCGACGACGCCGCCGCCGTTCAGCGTAAATTGTCGCGTCGCCCACGGCAGGAAGCGCGCCGTTTCGGCGAGGATCGTCGTGAAGAACGAGCCGTGCTTCCAGTCGCCCGGGCAGATCCGGAGTTCGGCCTCGGTGGCGCGCCGATACAACGGCACGACGCGTTCGATCAGATGGTTCTGCAACAGCGGCACGCGATGACCGTCGGGGGGCGCGCCGTCGTCGACGAGCGGACCTTCTTACGCGGACAACGTGCGGCGACGCGCTGGAGAAGATGTATCCGGAGAGGTGCGCGACGCCGGCGTCGGCGGCGTCGCGACTGCCGCGCAGCTCGTCCCAGTAGCGATAGGAGTCGCTGACCCACTTGCTGCGAATCACAGCGTGGCGTGCACCGTTCGACGCTCGCGCAGCGCGCCCGCACTCACCTGGTGGTCGCGTCGTCCGGCGCGCGGAAGCTCGTGCCCGGACGGAAGATGCCGGCGGCGACGTGGCTCGTCGTGTCCGCGTCGAATTTCTCGGCGACGATGTCGACCTGCGCCCGCCGGAAGGCCTCCTGCAACTGCAGCGCCGTCGTCAGCCCGACGACGCCGGCGCCGAGCACGCCGACGCGCAGCTCGTTTCGGGACACTCGAATTCGAAAACGAACGCTCAGTCAACTTCCTTTAATCGGCCTCGCGCATTCAATAATAAATAATGCGATTTATTGATGTAATTACTTTCTCAGAACGTATGATACAAGTTTCGTGCACGAGTGACGTCACCAGCGGATGATGAACGTTCCGATTGCTCCTCCGTCGATACAGTACGAACGCAAAGCGACTGCCTATCCGAATTACAAATATGCGTAGTGTGTTCGATTTCGCGGTGCGGACGAAGCGATGCACTCTGATGACGCTCGATTGTGCTCGCGTTCGCGAGCCGCGGCCGATCGGAACGACGCGCGCGTCGATTACGAGTGGTTTGTTTATTGAAACGATTTATTGATATTCGAGACGATTCGGGTGCGAACTGCGAGCGCGCGCATGTAGAGAGAACGAAAATTCCTGAGACCGAGTCTGCGAACAAAACGAATCAATGTCGTCCGGGCGTTTTTCATCATTTGCGTCTTCGGCGTGTCGTTCAAATCGTTTACAATCAATTACTTAATTAGTTTACATGTTATACAAATATTGGTGCTTTCCTCTAGTGCTGCTTGTTGTTTCGTCTGCGCTTCGTTTGTCTTCGGTTTTTAGTGTGTCTGTCTGTTTCGGAACTCTGTTGAGCTTGATTAAGTTGCTAACACAGGTCCTCTACATACAATTAGCTAGTTGTGTACTGGTTGATAGACATACAATTGTCCGCTAGATTCTCCTTGGCGATACGAAAATGAAAACGTGTACAGCTGGAGTCCGGCCGGCGTCGCGGGGGTGTCGGCGGAGTGGCGGTGGCGATCGACAACGAAACGTTACGGGTGCGTGCCCAGAGGCTGGGCGGCGGGCGAGACGCGAAACGCCAAGGAGCGCACGTAGATATTGTCTAATTTAACACATACATCACAAAGTCTGCTCATCTATAATGATATATAAATTTGTTTTTATGTACAAGTGGCGTTCTATAACAAAGATCGTACGCCTCGCATCGCGTTCATCCCGTCATTTTGCGAAACATTCGAAACCGAATCGATATCGAGCCTCGTTCGCGGCGCTAAGCCGAATCGTTTACAAATAATGCATATGATGGCGCGCGCCTTTCTTCCGTACAAATCTCGACGAGGAATCGACGAGGAAACAAGCCGCGCCAAACAACAACGAAAATGAAAAAAAATGAAAAACCCAAGATGGCCGCACGCGTCGCTTCGAGTTTAAAAAGGTCCACAAACGTTTTATTCAATGGCGCAGGCGGTTCGGAGAGCGGGCGTTCGTCGGCGGCTACTCGCTGGCGGCGTTCGTCGGCGCGCCGTTGGCGTTGACGACGAGCCACGGATGCTGCAAGCACTCGGCGGCGGTGGCGCGTCGCTCCGGATCGAAGTCCAGCATCGGCTTGAGGAAGGCGGCGAACTCCTCGGCGTCCTTGCGATGCCACTCGTACTTCTCCGTGAGCACGTCCTCGAGACACCAGGGCTTCAGGCCGGTGATGTGGCGCAGGTCGCCCTTCTTGTTGAAGAACAGCTTCGAGTTCTTGCCGAGGCCGGTGACGCGCTTGGGTATCTCGCCGAGCAGCTCGATGATGTGCGCGAGGTGGTCCTCGTCGCGGCTGTAGTCGTCGCCGGAGTGCGGCTCGAAGAGGTAGTCGCCGGTGGCGAGCTCGAACGCCATGCACGCCGTGCTCCAGATGTCCGCCGAGGTGCCGTAGCCGGCGCCGAGGAGCACCTCCAGCGAGCGATACTG
>JAODGE020018678.1:0-19124 GCA_027574965.2 Ecitophya simulans
AATTTACGAACTGCTAATAGTTTCGTGTTTTACAGCGAATGCGATGTGTCGTAAATTAAAAACGCACGCTCGTAGAAATCGCCGGGCGAATTGACGATGCGATTGCGCATGCGTGATGAGTGAAATGTTTATTTAAATTGTCCATTAGTGGCGCGTGCGGGCGTAAAACTGCATACTTGTCGGAGCGTTAACGTCCTTTGTTCGCGCGCTCCTTGACGAATATGATAATTCGAAATTTATCGCCCATTCTTTGATGCAAAATACATCAATCAAATCGAGCATTCCACGATGCGATCGAAACAATGGCAGGCCGGTCGCGACAGTTGGCACTCGCTGACGATGCGAAAAGAAAATAAAAGAGCACCTTTTATCGCAGTTTGGCACAGTTCGGGGCGACGAGACGTTAATAGAGAACTTTCGTTTCTTGCGCGCCGATCGAACCGCCGACTTTATTTCGTTTCATTTCGTCGGATTTCTTTCGCGCTCCACGTCGAAACTAACGGCCGCGAACGTCCGCGAACTGATAAATCATAAATGCGCCTAATGAATCTTTAATATTCGACGGCGACAACGGTCGCCGGCGTCTGGAAATACCCGACAGGTTTTCTCTTTCTTCGCGGTTGAAATTTGGCGCGTCGCGCGTTGCTAATGCCCGGTCGCAAGGCGAGCCGCCATTCGCAAGCACGCCGAATGTGCACATCGCCGATTTGCATGCGGTTTGGCGGAAGGATGCGACGTCGGTTCGGCATTATGTAAGCGCATTCTTGCGCGCGGCATTCCATCTGAATGCTAAACGATCGCGACGCGGCGACCTTTTAGGGTTGGCGACACGGCCGCCGCGCGAAAAACGCCAGAGAGCAGCGATAACAATTGCCAAACCTTACCGCACGACCAACCGAACGCGACGAGTTTTCATCGCCGCGCACTGCGCATGTAACAATACGCAGAAAGAGTTATTAGCGAGTTGTTTCGACGCATATCTACAAAATGTTGCGCGAACTGCGCAAAGCCGCCGAACTTCGCCGAACGTAGACAACTTTTTATACGCATATTTGTGCAGGATTGCTCATAAACCAGGCGTAAAGTTTACGCGCGAAAACGGTTTGTTCGAAAATTAACCGAACTACGACGCCGATGGTTCGCAACACGCGTTAGAATAAGTACTTGTTACGTTGGTAACGTTACGAGAGAATTCGCGAGCTCCGGCGAGCGCTCACTCTATTATTATCCGCACAATCGCGAATCGACGCCGAAGCTAGGCGCGGTTTCCTACACCATTTTTTCGTTCGTTTCTTGCATTTCATCGAAACGCGCCGGCGTACGTACGCGTACGATTCGCGCATGAATAATTCTATAAGGCATTAGCGCAGGCATTAGAATAATGCAACTCTGCGGAGCGATGTAATGTGACTGTGCAATTGCGTCGGCGCGCTCACTTCATATTTCGATATCGCGCATTGCCAAAGAGCAAAAATCGAATGACTGCGCCGTCGACGAGACGCGTTCTCACGAAGAACGACCGATGTTCTGGACTCGGTGACTTAAAAACGGAGTGTTAATCGCCGGTTGCGATTCTAACAATCCCGCACAAAAAGTGGACGGCCTTGGAAGCGGAAAAATATAGTAAAACATTTTTGCAGTTGATTCTTACTCGCGTACTACTTGATCGCACCTTTAGATTATGCTAACGACGTTTTTGCGAAGGAACGCGAATAACTATCGGTTTCTGAAGGCGCGGGAAAAAAATATTTGCATATGCCCATCGCGTTTTTAGATCCACGAATGCGCAAATCGATAGTTTCGCGTGCAGGAAACATTTTAATGCGTCTTGCATCGACGCCAGCTTCCTAGTTACGACACTACGCAACAACCTTGCGCGGCTGAATGAATGAAGGAAAAAGTGCGCCTTCTGTCATTGGAAAAATTATTAGCATTACGTCGCAGTGAGAACAGCGCGCAAGTGGCACACGAACGTTTATTCGTATAAAATCCGCGGATGGCCGCGTGTCAATCGGCAAAATGGCCGCGGAAAACGCGCAACGATGTGCGAAGCGTGCGTTATTTCGCGCGATACGCATTGAATAATTTATCGGGTCGTTCAGTTCGGCCCGTTGGGCGAAGCGCATCGCGGCGCATTCCAACGAGAGAAACCAAAAGTTGTCGCTCGACTCGACAGTCTTGATGAAATCGAAGGCAAAGTCGTCGAGACGAACGCCTCGCATTGTGAAGCAGCAGCAGCAGCAGCAGAAACGATGATTTGCATGCCGTCGTTCTCGCGTGCGTTAACTTGTAGGCTAAAGACAATGTCACCTAATTACCGCCGAGAATGTCGGCGCGTCGAACGCCTGTCCTACAAACGCGGCAGAAATATGCAACGACGCGCGCCGACGTCGAAGAAAACGCAAATTAAAAATGCATTGGATTACATTCGTTATGCGGTTATGCGCTCGTTAATTATGCGCGCCTGGGCACGCCGGGAAAACGGCAAAAAGGCAGACGCATTTGAATATAATTAATATTCAAATATTTAAATCCGTCGACGTCGACGCGGAGTCGCGACGGGATGAGATTCGGCCGGGCCGAGCAGATGCGCACTTTCGAAATTATCGATTTACGCAATAAACGTGGATGATGAAAAAAAAAATTGATCAGCGCCGATCGTTTTTCCATGCCCGCCCGACGCCGGATTCGATTAGGAGCGGCGGTTGAAACAGACGCCAGCCACCTTCGCGCCGCGAGAGACGATTGAAGATTGAAGATCGCAGATAGAAAGTCGGCAGGTTGTGCGACGACGACAAGATGGCCGCCGCCGTGCGCGCGACAAATGTCAACTAATGTCAAGGAAGGTTCGTGCTGCTTTCGTGCAATTAGTCGCTCTTCGCCGTATGCCAAATGGACGTGTTATGAGGTGCTTGTGTTTCGACGTATTCCACGTTCGCGTTCTATTATCGGCCGCAATCCGGCCGAACGACAAGGTGAACAAGCCGGTGGTGTACTTGATGATATCGATAGTCGATTAATGAATGCCAACTCCAGGCTAAGTCGCCAATCGTACGAATCAAGATCATTTCGTTCGCGTGTATGATAGATCTGGAATAACTGCCGTTCGCATTGCTCGACTTAATACGCTTGCGGAAAGAGAGGTGGCTAATTAGCGATTTTCGTTAATTCTCGCGCACCGCCAGTCGAGGACCGTGCGAAAGAAAATATGATATAAGTAGAGTCACCTAGCGACAAGCGTTGTCAGTATCTCGGTTGGCATGTTCCTGGCCAGTCGTCCGTCCTGGTGAAAGTGAACGCAGAACGAGCTGCGCGCGTCGGCAGGCACGCCAACCACGGGACGAAGAGAAGGAAAGGTGCTCAGCGAGCCGCGCATGCGCACTAGCCAAAACCGCGCCGATATAAATATAAAGTACCGCCGGCCGCCACTTCTTGGCTAGTGCTTGAGGTCTCAGCATGGCTAACAAAACTCTTTGGCTGTGCTGTTTGTTGTTGGTTGGGCTCGGTGAGTGTTTCAAATTTTAGTATTTTCATAAACACAACTCATTTTTGACGTCATTGACTCAATTTTAGTAATTGCCTTGCTAGATTAATCGTTCAATGTTTTCTAAAAGCTGTGACGGTGCAATGAGTTATGTTTAAGTTGCTTAGTTAGTAGAAATGTCAAAACGTCCTGCCTCCGAACGCGAATTGCAATCAACTGAGGAAATTTTCAAACTCGGGAAATCGCGAAATAATGGCGTGCGTTGCGCATTTCCTTATAGACTTTGCGTGCGTTGTTACTTTTTCGTCACGGAAAGAACGTTGGGATCCGAGAAGGTGGGTTTGCTCAAGGCGTCTCCGACGACTTCGCAACGCGAACGCGAATATCTCGCGACTTCATCTCCCGCCGCTCGGGCTGCACCTCCCGGTCGCTCGAGCGAGTAAAAGTCACATGCGCGCGCACTCGAATCTTGTCTTAGGAACGAGTTTCGGTTTTAACTTTCCTTTTCGTACCCGCAGCGTTCCTATCCCACTTTTACAAGGTTAAACGTTTCTGCGCGTCGCGTCCGAATTCGACGCGCGAGTAAAAGTTGCCTCTGCCCATCCTCGCGATGGCCGACGTCGAAGACGCTTGGGATATGCGTGGTCCGACGACTCATTTTGCTCGTTGTCTTTTTGTCTTTCAGCGCTCGCCCAAGATGACGATACAGTGGAGAACGATCCCACCGCGGAGGAACTGTGCGAGAATCGTCCCGCCGACGAGTACTTCCGTTTGACCACGGAAGGCGACTGCCGCGATGTCGTAAGGTAACGCGGCGGCCATTTTCTCGACGATTGTTCGCCGAACGAGCCGACTTCGTCCGAGCGGCGCGGCGGGCGATCGACTTGATTCAGTATCGATTTTGCTTTGATTTAGGTGCGATAAAAATACTGAAGGTCTTGGTTCGACGCGTTTGGCTTCGGTGCGGTGTCCGGCTGGCTTGGCATTCGACATTGATCGCCAAACGTGCGACTGGAAAACGAACGTTAAAAATTGCGATCGCGTAGAAAGTAAGTGCCCAGAAGAAATAGTGCCCGATATCCGACCGCGACAAATTTCACTAGTGTTCTTCGATAAATGCCGACGCAGTTTCAAAATGGCGCCGCACAAAATGGCGACGCGCTTTGCTGGTTGCTCAGATATCCGCAGTATTTCTTGGTCGTCGTAGCACGATGTTAATGTGTTTTTGTTCGAATTGTCCCATCTCAGGTGTACCAAATCCGGTCTAAAACAAATCACTTGCCCGAGTGGATTGGCTTTTGACATCGATAAACAGACTTGTGACTGGAAGGGTAAAGTCACGAATTGTGACAAACTCGAGAGTAAGTCGTTATGAAAAGAGCGAAAAGAACGAAATTGGCAGTTTAAGCGGCGAGACGGGGTGACGGCACCAAATTTTATGGGTTTCGGTCGACATCATGCCAAGCGCAGCGGGCTGTACAGTGACACAAAATGGCGGCGGCTCGCCAACGAGTAGAAAGTAGATTTATGCACAAAAACAAACACACGGGTGCTTTTTAATCGCACTAATACTTCCAATTAACTGTTTCACCGCAGTCGAAAACTAGTCGTATGTGATTAAGAAATAATTAACTGGTTTTGGGAGTTGTAATACGTCGCTAACCATGTAAAATATACGAGCACTACCACACGCTCACACACACGACACAGCAAACAGTCACAACCAAACATTTTCTTTCTTTCTGTTGCTTCTGAATTTGTATTTCTTTCAATAATCTTTTGACATTTACTTTGCGTCTTCGGTCAGTTTGCATTTTACACTGCGCGTTCAGTTTCTCTCACCTTCTTAAATGTTTTTCTTTCTGTTTTATGTCTCTTTGTGTAATTTGTGACTAAAACTTCTGTTCTTCTTCCGTTTCGAAAATGTAAACTACTTTCTAATGCCAGACGAAGCAACGAACGAATAATCGCGTGTCAATAAATCGATTATCGAACACTTGTAAATAGCCAACAAAAGCAATCCACACAAGCATCAGTCAACTTGGTCACCTCTTTTGGTACTCTTTGTCATCTTCGCGTACTGATTGCCTATTTTTACAACTAGAACCCCGTAAAGTTCTGCCGATCTTCAAGACCGACGAGCCAGTGTGCCCCGATGGCAAACTCTCCTGCGGCAACGGCGAATGTATCGAGAAGGATCTCTTCTGTAACGGCAAACCCGACTGCAAGGATGAATCCGACGAAAACTCTTGCAGTGCGTAGTTTATAACAAATTGATAAGTGGCACAGCAATACTAATGATTATGTTCCCTTCTAGCCGTCGAAACCGACCCCAACAGGGCTCCAGACTGCGACCAAACTCAGTGCGTCCTGCCCGACTGCTTCTGCTCGGCCGATGGTACTCGCATCCCCGGCCAACTCGAACCCGCCAATGTCCCGCAGATGATCACGCTGTCCTTCAACGGTGCTATCAACGTTGACAACATCGACCTGTACGAGGACATCTTCAACGGCCAACGCGCCAACCCCAACGGTTGCCAGATCCGCGGCACCTTCTTTGTCTCGCACAAATACACCAACTACTCCGCCGTCCAGGACCTGCACCGTCGCGGTCACGAAATCGCCGTCTTCTCGCTCACCCACAAGGACGATCCGAACTACTGGACCCAGGGCTCCTACGATGACTGGCTCGCCGAGATGGCCGGCGCTCGACTGATCGTCGAACGCTTCGCTAACATCACCGACGGTTCCATCATCGGCGTGCGCGCGCCGTACCTCCGCGTTGGCGGCAACAAGCAATTCGAAATGATGAGCGATCAGTTCTTCGTCTACGACGCCTCCATCACCGCATCGCTCGGCCGCGTGCCGATCTGGCCGTACACCCTCTACTTCCGCATGCCGCACAAGTGCAACGGCAACGCTCACAACTGCCCTTCGCGAAGCCACCCGGTGTGGGAAATGGTCATGAACGAACTTGATCGTCGCGACGACCCCACCTTCGACGAATCTCTGCCCGGCTGTCATATGGTCGACTCCTGCTCCAACATCCAGACCGGCGAACAATTCGGCCGCCTCCTCCGCCACAACTTCAACCGCCACTTCAACAGCAACCGCGCTCCGCTCGGTCTCAACTTCCACGCGTCCTGGCTGAAGAGCAAGAAGGAGTTCCGCGAGGAACTGATCAAGTTCATCGAGGAAATGTTGGGCCGCAACGACGTCTACTTCGTCACCAACCTGCAGGTCATCCAGTGGATGCAGAACCCGACCGAACTGAACGGCCTGCGCGACTTCCAGGAGTGGAAGGAGAAATGCGACGTCAAGGGACAACCCTACTGCTCTCTGCCGAACGCCTGCGCCCTGGGCACCAGAGAACTGCCGGGCGAGACTCTGCGTCTCTTCACGTGCATGGAATGCCCCAACAACTACCCATGGATTTTGGATCCGACCGGCGACGGATTCTCAGTCAAGAAGTAATTTATTATCCGAGCGAGAACAAAGAAGTAATCATAAACGACGAAAAAATAATAAGAAAAGAAAACTCAGCCTCATCATGGTGATTTTACGAAAAGACTTTTGTACATATAGGCAAGTTAATTAAGTATTTTATATGTGTCCTAATCACTTTTTGTAATCCTCTTTTATGTTACTTTTCACAAGAATATGCTAAATTGGGCATATCGATCAATGTATTCTCTACTCGCGAGAATTATTTCTAAAATGTTGTCAAATGTAATTGTTTGAATAAAAAAACAGTTTAATTAAAACCTTTATCTTCACTAACCTTCCAATCTTGCGAGATCGGCATGCAGTAGGCCCCAATGTATCGAAAAAAGCTTTGCCAAGTTGCAAAGGTAAATGCGATGAAATTTTTTGCATCTTCTGTTAATATCTAGCTGAAAACTTGTTTGGCTTGTACACAACGCTATTAATTGTGGATCAGATCAATAGTGAAATAAATTAGCTTCATACTTCGTTTACAGCAGACATATTTAATTTCGTATCATTCACAAGAGCAGCCAGTTGAAGCGTCTAAAACGGCACTATGTATTCCATATTCGTACAAGTGCTATAATTATCAACACACTTAATACTTTCCTTTCGTGTTGTTCATTTATGTATTTGCATGTAATGTTTGCTAACTATTTCTACCGCTAGTCGTTATTTTTCGATTACAATTTGTTCTTTACATGCTACGTTGATTATCTTACAATAAACTCTCTTTGGTTCACAATCTGATGTTTATCAACTATCTCGACCTATCCTCCTGCATTATAAACACGAATGTAGCCTCTTTGAATCGTCTAATCGAATGCACCTTCGACCGATTCGCCAGTAGTATTTACAACCCTCCCAACAAAAACGGCACGATTACTTCATGACATTACTTTGTTAGAAGATAATAACATAGAGATGTTTATTTATAGATATATCGCTTAGGATGTCTGTAATTTGACGTGATTTTATACTTTGTAAATAAATTATATCGACATAAGTCATTGTACATTAAGATAAATTAGTACAAAATAATTACTAATTGTAAGAATAATTAGATTTCATTCGACCGTAAAATCGCTTGTGTGATAACACAATCGCCGTCTACGTTCGTCTACAAGACAATATCACATGAACTGCATGTACTCCCGATGTTTAAAGTTGTGTACAATTCTCATTCCATCATTGATCATTTGAATAAATAGTAATCAGTTTCAGTATAATGAACTCGGAGATCCCAAAATCAATCTTCTCAGCAAACAGCAAAATAAATTCTGCTTTAATTTGACATTTGTAGACTTAAAATGCAAGAAATGATTGCCCACTTGCACCGCTTAAAATATCAACGGAATATTTTCGATTGTACTTCTAGAAAACACTTAAAGCTTGAAGCATTTTACGAGTACGTTCGCATCGTGGCAATAACATGTTTGTACAGTTCCTTCGAATGACTTAACTCTTCCCGAAACATGCTCAGCTAGACTATAACCACTTGCAGTGCCTTCCAGTGCACTCGTTCCAACATGAGTATGGTCATGAACATAAATTACACCATTATCAATTGCATAATCACAAATAAATTGCTTTTGTTCAGTCGTATCAGTCGTTGTCTCATCTCGAAGGCAACGGTTAAGTTCTTTCTCTGAATCGATTACCAATGCGCCGCAACGTCGGAGCCGTTGAGTAGCTGGTTGCGTTTTCTGCGATCGCGCCACGATGGTCGCGATTGTCGGCGCCTCCACGCTCTGAAATCATCACGATCATAATCATCGATGCAACGTTCGTCGACGTATTACGCACACCCACTACCAAACACCGCAACGAGAAAACATAATGCGATTGTATAACGAAATGAGACATGATCCTGCACAATATACTCACTTTGGTATCTTAATTAGTCTACTGTGACGATCATTATAGGACCTGTGAGTGGACAATGGCAGAGTTCTCGCCGCTAATTTACACAACACAAAAATACAATGAGTTAGTATATACACAATGTGATAGACGAGGAGCGGGTGTTAATTTATGCGCAGTGAGAAGTTAGTTATGAAACGACGAAACAAGCAAATACTATTACAGAAGAAAGATTAAAGCAACTAAATTACATAATACACAAAACAATGATAATCGTACTTGAAGAAGATAAAGTATGCACGAAGAAATTGTGAGACCAAAGCGTCGTGTCTTTGTGTACTAACCATTGAAATCTTCGACTTTGCGTCGTCGTTGAGGCTGAGGCAAAAACGGAGCGTTGTATCGGTGCGGATTGTTTTGCAGGAACGATCCAACCGTGCACGATCGCCCTTTGCACGCCATCAGCTCCATGAGCTGATTGTGTAGATAGTTTTTCTCGTCGACGGACAGCGATGGGTAGCGATTTGTCAACTCGAACGGATCTGCAAATTAATTAACACGTGTTCAATCGCTTGAGATGAGCGGCAAACGTTTCAACGCACCAATCCTTAAGTTGTAATAAGTCTTGAAGCCGGTGACAAATTCGCAGTAGAGCAAATTGTGAGTGGCGTTTATTGTCCGCACGCAATTGTACGTATTGTTGTTGGCGTTCATGCAGAAGCAGAATGGTCCGGACGTCCACAGCGGCGCGGTGCGCCAGTGGTCGTTGTCATGCCGGAAGCAATGAATCTTCTCGGTCATGCATTCTTTCTCAAGTTGCGCCTTCTTTCGCATTTTGCGCGCCTTCTTCTTGAGCCGTTCCTCTTTCTGTCGGCGACGAGCTTCGCGTGCCACTTCTTTGTCGTCCTTTTCCACCTCGTACTGATCTTCCGGCGCGCACAGGCAGTAGTCGTCTGTTTCCGGTTGGCTAGTGGTTGACGGTTTCGTTGTCGTCGTTGTGGTTGTCGTCGTTGTTGTTGTCGTTGTGCTCGAAGATGAAACCTCCGAAGTAGAATATTGACTTTCAGTAGGTGTGTTGCTAATGTTTAGACTGTCGATATCACTCGCGAGCGTCGCTTCGGATGCTGGCGACGATGACGAATTGAAATATTCATCGTCAAACGACGAAGAAGATGCGGCGTTCGTCGCACTGGCCACAGTCGTGGTCGAATATGGAGCGACATACGGCTTTGGCAAATGGTGGCCGTGTCTGTTACGATGATGCGGGATGGTCGGACTTGGTTCGCCGCTGACGTTCGCAAAAACGTCATGATGCTTGCGCTTCTTGTGATGCGTTGGCATTGTGTCGTCTTGGTCCGGATGCTTCTTGCGCTTTTTGTGGCGACTCCTCGGCAGGTCGAAAATGTCCAACTTCTCCGTGGAGAATTCCGGAATTTTCACAAAACGAGCGTCGTAATGTCCGCCCTGCAAGTTATTGTTCACGG
This sequence comes from Ecitophya simulans, assembly GCA_027574965.2. Lineage (NCBI taxonomy): Eukaryota > Metazoa > Arthropoda > Insecta > Coleoptera > Staphylinidae > Ecitophya > Ecitophya simulans. The sequence continues at coordinate 10,318 of JAODGE020018678.1, forward strand.
TGACCAAGTCGGCGTGCTCGGTTGTGTTTGCGACGTCGTCCGCTTCCGTCATCGGCTTGGTGTGCTTCAGATGTCGGCGTATCTCTTTCAGATTCTCCAAGAGCTGCTTGTACTTCTGTATCTCGTTGTCGATGTGTTCGCGCGACTTGCGCCACGACTTGCGATCGTGAAAGATCACCGTCGAGCAGTTCATGTGGCCGTCCGACATTCGCTCGCATCCCGGTATAGTGTCGGAGATCTTGTTCGTGTCCAGGTTGATCTTGATCGATTGCTCCTCGGGCAAGGATGCATTGACGGCCTCCAGTCCGCTGAGTTTCGTCTGGATGTTCTCCATCACGTTTTCCACGTGACTGAGCGTGTCTCGTTTGTCGCGGTGCGTCAGCCGATGAATTTTGCGCTCGTCGAGCATGCCGAACAAGATTTGCTCCAGCTCGCCGGAGCCAGCGTCGCGTTTGTTCCGCATTCGCAGCGCTCCGTTTCGTTTTCCCGGCGCGCCAAAGCTCTGAAAGTCAGAAAAATGAATCGTTCGCGCCACCATAAACTCACTAGCACACAACTCACCGGCATCGTCCTGTAGACAATCCCACCTTTGGTCAGACACGCGCACTTCTTCTGCTGCGGACCGTTCTGCAGCTTGCATTTGTGTTTGCGCCATCGTCCGTGCTCCTCCTGGCAGTACCATTTCTGCCCGCTCTTGCACGGCAGCTGCCAGTTCTGCTTGATGCATTCGAGCTGCAATCGTTGCGACTTGCTAAGGAAGCCGCCGACAGGCAGCAATCGATTGTCGAACTGCTGCGCCTCCTCCGGCTCGCCGTCGTCCTCGGTCGCGTCGGCGCCGTCGTCGTCGTCCTCGTTGTCCGAGTCCGCTTCGCTCTCGCCGGACGTGCGATCCGCGTTCGCATCGTAAACATCTTTGGGTGTCGTCGCGGCGCTCGTCGTCGTGCTGGCGGCGAACGTATGGCCGCCTGGAGTTTCCGTCGTTTCCGTCGGCGCGCTCGTGGAGGTGGCGTTCATCGCGTTGGCGGCGGCCGAATACTTGTGCGTCGGGTCGTGGACTTCGCGCCGGCCTGAGCTCTCGATGAGGAACGTGTCGGGCCATTTGAAACGCTTGGGCTTCTTGTTCAGGAAGAGCGGCAGCACGGACCGCCCGTCCATGTGCAGCGGCTGCTCCACGCCGGCGATGTCCAAAAACGTCGGCGCTAGATCGATGTTCAGCACAACGTCGTCCACCACGGAGCCGGCCTCCACGCCGGGACCGCGCACCAGGAACGGCACGCGCACGTCGAACTCGAAAGGAAAACTTTTGCCCTACGAACAATCGCATTCATTGTTTCGCTCGTTTTATTCGCGCGCAAGTCTCACAAAAAGAGCGCGTCGAATGACCAAAAAAAACGAAAAAATATATTTCAAACCAAATTGCGCTATAAGCCAAACACCTGTGGGGCGATTCGCTTACTTTAATCAAGCCGAACTGCCCTAGATGATACCCGTGATCCGAGGTGTAAACAATGTACGTATTGTGCAACTCGCCGAGGTCGTCGAGCTCCCTGACGACGCGTTGAACGGCGGCGTCGACGGATTGTAGCGTTTGAAGTCGCTTGGTCATTAGCAAATCGGTGAACTCCCTGTGTATGGGCTTCATCTTGTTCGTCACCTGAAGTATCCATTGTTTATCCGGATTCGGCGCGAAGTCGTACGACGGCGTGCTGCAACGGAAAACAAATCGCCGCCATTAGCAACACATCGCATCTGGGCCCCGAACGCGATCGCCGATCGGAATGCGCCGTTTTACGACGCGATGCTTAACATAATTTAGCCGAGCTCAGATCCGAATCGATTTATGCGTTTCGTGCCCGACGAGCGAATTTCGTTTAATTTCGCGCCCGCCTGCTAAATTCGTATTTCATTAGAGCCTTAGTTCGCGAGGCGCGAATAAAACGCGACACGCAAGTTTGCGAACACGAAAAGTTTGCGGGTGGCGCGCCGTCAAAAAGCCAAAGTTTATATAAAGTCTAACGAAAAACATTCGCACAGTCGTGCCGGACGAAAAAGACCGCGTTATTTTATTCTGAAAGCTTTTGCCGATCATAAAGCCCGAATGTGCGGAAAAATCGAAAGCTGCGGTGAAAGGCCTTCGGAAGCGAATTCGGCGGTAAAACCAGAAGTGCATTTCTGTTCGCACCGCTGCTCATGGAGCGAGACCGTTCGCCGAATTTAATAATCACGCCAGCGAAAGGTCGTTTACCGCGCATGCGTTGCCATTAAAGCGAGAAAATAACTACGTCTAGACGATATTTGCCGCCACTTAAACCCCGAACGGTTGCATTTTATCGCATTACGTCCGATCATCCCCGACGATTGTAGCGCGGTCGTGTGAGTGCCCACACGCAAGCCGGACACATCGAAACGGAACAATGCGCGACAGGCGCGCCGCAATCTTTCAACCTACTGATGCGTGGTGACGTTGAAGAAGAGATGCGAGTATTGCGGCGCCGAATCCTCAGGGCCGTGCGGCGCCGGAAAGGACATCGTCAACATGACCGGCTTGTTCACGTTGTTCCTCTTGGATTGTCGCAGAAACGCGATCGAGTCGTTCGCAATGAGATCCGTGTAGTAGTCCTGCGAACAATAAGCGACACGCGTCAACCCACAACCTGAAAAACGCGAGCAAACGCAAAAACAAGTTATATCCAGAAACTGTGAGGTAATTTCAAGCAGCCATAACAAAACAGCGGTGAGAACCTGGCCCTAGATAAGCCGGCAATAGCTTGCTCTTATGTAAAATTAACATGTAAAACTTTTCAACCGCTTATAACGCGCTTACGTAGATAATTCGTCGCGCAGTACGGCTTTCGATTGCAATCAAGCACACTTCGAATTTTTTTGGGCGTCAAAAATGACTTTAAAATAAAAAAACGCATGTCCATTTAAAATACATGTAAAATTGGCTAAAATGGCTGTAACTTGAGATGTCAAAAATTCGTCGTGCAGATAAACACTTGTACACATGTAATTTTGTATTGCCTTTCGATTAAGTTCAAGCGCGATTCAAATATTTGTGGACCTGTCGGTCAAAACGAACATTAATTTCAAAATATAGTGCCCATTCAAAACGCATAGAAAAAATTTCATACAAACTAATTTGTTTACAACTTTTTATGCAGACAATTCGTCGCCGCATTAAAAACAAATACGGAATCTACATTTTCTTGGGTTTCCAAGAATGGTAAGCTTGATTTGATATTTGTTGACATTAAATTATCGACTACGTGCCCATTTAAAATACATGTGTCTATTTTAAACCTCACAAATCGTTGATAACTTTTTATGTAAACAATTCGTCGCCGCTTTAGAAACATATTTAGAATCTACGTTATATCACCTCTCCCACGGTGCTAAGCATTGTTCCAAATTTGATGAGCGTGTGGGTCAAAATTAACTTTATATCAAAATTAACTTTCAAGTACATTCTGCAACTTTGTTAGTTATCATTCGAAGAAAACGAAATCAATCCGGACGAGTTGAAACAGTCGGCGACTTATCATTAAATTAAATCTCCACCTTCGCCACGTCGAAGGGGTTGCGCTCAAAATTTTATTTCAATTAGCGCCACCCCGTCCCCACTCGACGGCGGCGGCGTCGGCGACGAGCACGATACGGACCGGTACCAAGCGCCGACTGCCGGCGCGTTAGTTCCAATGTTAATTAACTTCTATTTTAAGGATTCGCTAACTATTAGAGTTCAAAGAGCGCGCACAATGCATAAAATGGCATAATTACCGAGTCGGGCCCTCTATCATCCGAGCGCGTCTGGCGTCTGGCCGGCATCTTCGGCCGCGCGGATTTCTGCACGTCGCCGCACTAAATGGCGGTTTGGACGCTGTGGGAAAGCGGCGCGGCGCGATGGCCGGATGAAAATTTGATGCCGCCGACAGCGGCGCTCGGCCCTCTCGGCGCCGTTAAGTTTTTACGATCGTTCGGACGCACTTACGCGAGCGCGCACATTACCCGCCTTATTGCCGATAATTATATTACGTTATTAATTATGCAATGCGACGGCGCGCTCGACGAGGCTGTCCTGGTCCTTGGTTCGGACATCAGTGGCGCCGCGCAATATCGCGGCGAAATAACAAACGATCGCGAGTTTATTGAAATTCCAGACCGTCGAAGAGATGCAACGCTCTTCTAGGCTTCCTGAAATGGTAATTACAGAACTGCGACCGCCTGGCGTCTCCGGTTTCGAGCGCAGCGTGGAATTAGTCACTGCCGCACCGACAGCTGTTTTAAATCATGCGATAAATTACGCGGAAAGTTAATTAGATTTTACGCATTCAGGTGTCGCCGAAATAATGGCCACCGTTGTTCCCATAACCGATTGGACGCAAGTGCAAGACACCGAACAGCCGACCGTGCAATGAAACGATTAATTTCAAGTGTTCGGTTTGCACGAATCGTCATTCACGCACATTGATGAAACCCATTAGCTTTATTAAAACGAATGCCCATCGACGTCGCGATCGCTCGAGGTTAACCAAAGATTAAGCGCGATGATTCTCGTCACGCGCCCAGAGTTTATTCACCAAACACCCCGAGGCGGGTGTTAGAGAATTGCGATGATACCGATCGGAGGACAAATGATGCACGACAATTACGGTCTGACCTGGCCGACACGCAATTTTGCGCGAAATCCTCGCTCGCGAGGCGTGCACCGCGTTGACGACGAAGGAAGTTTCGTGTCCGAGGACGATTAACGCCGCGACGCTCCGCAGATATCGATGGCGAACGACATCCGGCCGTCCCGGGGATATAACTTTCCCGCTTAGCGGCGCCCACGACAATATGGCAGGACTGACGACACGCAGAAATGCAAGAAAACGGTTTCTGGAATTATTTCACACGCGACGAGCAAAAAAACGCATTCCAGACCTCGAGGTCATCCCTCGCAGCGGCTGGGCGCGCTGACGTGATGAAAATTCGCGTTCGCTCGTGACTGACTTATCCTAGGCAATCTGCATTTTTGTTCTTGTCGCCACTGCGCGTCTTAATCACGGTCGAGACGGGCGTCGGAAGAGGCGCGATTATCGCGATCGCGTGAACACAAATCATTCGTTGTTTCTTTTTTTCGGGCCTAAATCGTCGACAATCACTCTCGCAATTAATCCGCGTTTTTGGGACGCTTCCGCGACATTAAGACGATTGCGATTGCGAATCGCAGACGCTGCGCAACGCATTTGTTCGTGCATAGTGCAGATAAAGCTCGGAGAGTTTATGCCTCGCTGCGCGATACACGCCTCGAAAACCTTCGCGCTGCGTGGCGAACGAAGCAAATGTTAAAGGTGAATCTCGAGGGCATAAGCAGCCGAAAGATGTGAATACACTGCCTTAACCTCCACGCCTAGCACCGGTGCAAAGTTAGCATCGCTCAGCGGCAGCCTCATTTTGGGTCTCATAGGAAATACATGGGGATGATTACAATAAGCGGAATAACTCATCGTGTATTATTATATCCACCAGAGTATTGATACCAAAAACTTATTTTATGATCTTTTAGCATGATGATTTTGGCAATATTTACTACGCACAACGATGTTAAATGTTTATTTGAAAATTTATTCAGTTCCATTTAAAATAATGTAAAAACTATTTGACTTTTAAAAAATCATTGACGCTTTTTTTACAACTCTGAATAGAGAATGTTTTTATAGTGCACAACTATCTCAAAATTGAATTTTAATTAATAGTACATTAAAATCTTATAAAACGGCTCAAGTTTCAAATCAAATGATAGAGAAATTTATATATACTTCTTAATTTGTATGTAGCATTGTTTAATATTTACTCTAATGTTTTTATCCGCAAAAAACATTTCTGTATAACTTATAGCATCAAAAAATTTACGACCAAATTTGAAACCGACTTGAAAAATATGCGATATGTTTCGTTCTGAAAAAACGTCTACCTGCAAAGTAAGTACCCACTTTGTCCTCTGTCAATAGCGAAAGAAATAACCTTTAAGTAGCAAACCACAAAAGTATGAGATATGATGTTCCTTGTTATACCAGTGTTATACTATTACAACACTGATTTGAGAAATAGTTCATGAATCTATCTGTACTATTGACAATCTTATTTACATTAGATCCAGGCATTAGTAACAGAACGCGCATTACCCAACCATCGAACTTATCCAACTTGCGAATTCATGTTTTAAATATTAAAGATTTATTACATATTAAATTTTTAATAAACTAGTAAAACAAATAAATGCTTGTCTCACAATTTCTACCTTTCGAAAATAGATTTGGAAATTCTAAGATTAGGTTAGGTTAGATTAAGTTAAGTTCTTCGTGCTGCTGGTTATGCAGCCCTCCAATAAACCTAAAGCTCAACCTAGGTTACGTTAGTACACCTGTATACTTGTTTATATCTTAATTGTCCTAGCAACCAAGATCTCTTAAATTTCCAATTCGATGCCATTAATTGGTTTCACATTCGGTCGTAAATCGTTTGACTATACAATTCATAGCAATTTTTTGGTCGATTAAAGCATTACAGTAAATATCAAACAATGCAAGACACAAATTATGAAATATTTATAAAAGTCTCTATCTTTAGATACCAAACTTCAGTAGTTTTATAAGAATTCAATATACTGTTAATTGAAATACTTACTGAAATTAAAACTCAATTTTGAGATAATTCTGCACTATCGGACACTAACTCCCAAAAAAAATTTCCGATTTAGTGGTGTAAAACCACAATTGCGGAGTACAGATAGGCATCAATGTTTTTTGTAAGCAAATTAGTTTTCACATGTATTTTAAATAAGAGCTCAATAAAGACAGATTTGACATGGTTGTGCGTAATAAATGTTGTTGAAATGGTTGCCATGATAAAGATCATGAAATTCTTGAGCTTTTAGTATGAATACTTTAGTGGATACATTAATGCACGATGAATTATCCCGCATATTGTCATCATCCCCGTGTATTTCATACGCGACCAAAAACGTGGCTGCTGTTGAGCGATGCTAACTTTGCACGGATACATCTAGCTTATAAATTCAATCTGTAATACGCAGTAATCACGTAACGGACGGTGAGCATGCATGCGCAACCGACATATTCATATTCGTAGTCATTGCCATTAGAACGCAATCGTTCCGCCGACGATAATGACGGCAGTTAAATATAATGTTGCCGACGTCGGCGCAAATATGTAATACAATCATTTTCGATGCGATGAGCACATCGATGCGAGATTACAAGTTGCCAGTCCTTCCAGTCCAGCGCTCACCTAGTGTGAGTTGTGTTGCCTACGGTCGTATGTTAGAAACGCACTTACCTTGGAGTATTCGGCTCCGTGCTTGATCTTTTTGCCGTTCATGTTGATGGAGTAATTATAGTATTTGGAGTTCATTATCAAGCCGCCCCATTCTCGCCAACCGGGAGGTATGTACGAGCCGTTGTATTTGTTCAGGTATTTACCAAAAAAGCCTGCAACATGATAAAAAATACGTTAATTAATATCATTACGAGGAAGATGAAACGATTACATTTTCCTTAGAAATGAATTGGAAATATATAAATGTATTATCAATCGTCATTAATGCTAATGAAGTTCAAAAGCCTATTCGTTTTATTCTAAACGCTAAAATGTTCCGCCGAGAATAAGTCAATGAAGATTGCTTGTTATTTTAATGATAGTAATTTTATACTGTACTAAGTAATTGCAAGAAGTAATTGAATTGAAAAGCTGCACTTTAATATTTACTACGTTACATTAGCTAGCAATTTAATAGTGCACGATTAATATATTTTCCAATTATAATTATCTTGTACGCGTTGAATTATCGCTTTGGTTTTGGATTAAATATTTATCACGTTTCGTATTATTTGATATGGTATTTATTTATTTTTATCAGCACCAAAATGTTTATATTATTCAACACTATTGTCGCACTTCACATAACGTCAAGAACCGCGTTGTTTCAGTTGTCTACCAACGCATCCACATAAATGTTTACTGATGATTATCAGATTTCTAAACTTTTTTTTCATTGAGCCTCACAAGATTGCATTTTTAGACGATAATTCAAGAAACAAAAATGTGAGTTATCATTTGTAAACTAACCGTGGGAGAAAGTGAACAAAATAAATACGCAAAACAATAGGCGTGAGTGAAATGTGGAAATAACAGTAATAACCAAGTAGAATCATGCCCGAATAACAATACCGATCGTTTAGGTGTAAGATGAATTTAACTACAAGCTGTTTATATCGTGTAATTGTTTTGTCGCCCGGCTCGTGCACTTTTAGTGCAATTAGGCGAATAGACACATACTTCCAGCTGCGATCCTGCGACGACCGACGCCGCCGCCGTCGCCGCCGCCGCACGTCCGCCATTAGGATTTACATGCGCGTGGGCGTCGCGCGCCGACGACGATTTCCTCTCGAGGCCCACGTTCGCTTCTTTTCGACTTTCATTAAATTAGACAAGCGAGCGCGATCTATTAACGCGTGCAGACGCGACGTCTGGCGTTTTGGCCGCCGCGCCGCCCGACCTAATCTACATAATCGTCCTTTGAATAATGACGCGCGGCGCGCCGAGGAACTTTCATTGGTTTTTTATTGTCAATAATTAGACAAAACGAAAACACACGCTAACAATGGAACTTATTGTTACAGATGCGATGGATATGGGCGGGATGCGAGCGCGGCCAACGCGTTTGTTCATACAGCTACGATAAATTATGGTTAGCGCTGTCTGTCGTGGCGCGTGAGGGCAGGAAGTGATTGCGGAGCGAG
>JAODGE020018682.1:0-31361 GCA_027574965.2 Ecitophya simulans
CCCCCCCCCCCACCCGCGCACACATCCTCACCTGTTGCAATGATTGATGCCTTTATTGTGTGTATGTACATATACACGTATGACTGCAGTTGCTGAGACACATGTATGTTCATGCTCTCTCTCTCTGACATACAGCACACATATGGTAGGGACGTTGGAACGATGAGGCATTGTCATGTGTGGGACTCATTCGTTCCACCTTTCTTCGACAGAGATAAAAATAAAAAAACCAAAAAGAAAAGGGCAAATTTATTAAGGAGCCTCTTAATAGATCGCATCACTGCCTTGTAAGGAGACCAGACTAGCAATACAAACGTACAGGAGGGAGAGAAGGGAGGCGGAAGACGGGGAAAAACCAACCAGCCAACCATAACCATTCATGTGCTGTACTACGACAACCACATGTATACATACCCACAGACACACAAGCACACGCGCAAAGTAAAAGAGAGAGGAATGGACGACGTGTACAAAAAAAGAAAAGAGAAATATCACTATAACAATAGTAACAATAATGCACTTATATAAGTGAAGCTACATTATAATATATATATATATATATATATATATATATATATATATATATTGCCAGCGAACGTATCTGTTGACTTTATCAGCATCTCGGGTACCCCGTAACGGACTGAACTGATGCGTATGCGTGTGGGGTTGCTAGGAGTGCTTGATGAACTACAGGCCCTCACGTAATTACACATCCTCTCGTTCATCTTAAGCGGACTTGGGCGCTGATGCCAAAAAGACAGGCTTCCAGTGCTCGCGGAAGGCATCCCACTCAGCCTTGGAGATAGGGGCGCCCTCCTCCGAGCTGGAGAAGAGGAAGTTGTCGGGGAGCAGTTCTGGCAGAATCTTCGCCTTGATGCGCTGCACTGCGGCGTTGAAGTGGGGGGCCTGTGAGAGCTGCTTTGGCATGGAATCACCGTAGCACAGCGGGGCGTCCACAGCAGCGAGCTTGCCACCGTACCAGGACGGGATGAACTGGTTCGGGATGTACTCCTCCAAGGCGTTGCGCAGCGCAAAATTGGCGGTGTTGTTGGCGCTTGGGTCGCTATCGTCATCATCGCTGTGGTCATCCGTGGAGAGCACCGGCGTGTCGGGTGATTCGGAGCTGTTTAGCTGGTCGATATTCATCTTGTTGGTAGAGGAGAGAAGGATGATCTTGCGCTGCGTCTGGGGGTCCAGCCAGGGCTTCACCAGCTTGAAGAGCATGTTGAACACAAACCCGGCATTGACAATAATGAGCCGCCTCATGTTCTCCGGGTAGTAGCTCTGACTCATCATGGAGAGCATACGGAATACCCTCAATGCATCCTTACATTTGCTGGAGGTGAGGTGGGATATCCTCACGAGCCCCACATCCACCATGCAGCACATGCCGCCTCCATTGTCGGCGAAGGCATCCGGGTTCCCTGCATTGCAGATCGCCGGGCTTACCTGCATATCCTCACGGATAATGTACTGCTTCTCAAAGTTGAGCAGGCGTGCCAGCCTGCGACCCTTCTCGATGATGCGGAGGTACAGACGCACCAACAGGTTGCTGTAGGGTGCGGTGACGGCGTGGAAGTCGGGGTTGCGGCAATCATACTGACCCTCCACATACCTCCACCGCTTCTCTAGCTGTGCCAGCTCCTTCGGCCCCGGCCTTTGATAGAATAGCACGTGCCCGACCTTGTCCAGGCCACAGCACCACGCACCCCACCCAGGGTTGAGCAACTGGCGGGGGATCTTCACCGGCTTGCTGCTGAAGAGCTTCTTGGCGATGAGGTCCATTGTTTGACGGAGTAGCTCCTCACCATCCAGGCCGTTGAAGGTAGCCTCCAGCTCGCGGTCCCACAGAATCTGGTTGAGGTTGTACTTCTCACGGAAGGCCAGATAATACAGGATATCCTGGGTAGCAAGATTGATGTCGAAGCGGCGGGCGATGAGGAAGCGGTAGATGATGTCGCAATCGGAGGTCTTGTGGATATCGGGGATGGGCATGATCTTCTTCAACTCGCGGTGGTTGAGCACCAAAGCATTCTCAGGGTAGGTGATGTTCTTCGCCGTCTCCTTGTTCTTCTTGCGGACATCAGCGGAGTCAGCGCGGAATGGCAGGGTGCCCTTAGCGTCGATATCACGCTGGAAGACAACCAGCTTATCAAAGACTTTCCGGTTGGCTGCCTTGTGTGAGTCATCGAGGCTGGTAAGCACGCAGCAGTGGGTCTGTACCTCAAGGTCGTGCAGATACTTCGCCGTACACTCATCAAGAGAACTCATATTATTATCTTTTTTTATTAGAAAAATATTTCTCTGATTCACCGGTAAAATAAATATACCTCTCCCACACTTACTGTGTATGTATGTATATATATGTGTGTGTGTTAATTAGTATTGACTTTGTCCTTCTTTATTCCTAATTCACTACAGAAAGAAGGCATAAGATAAAAGTAGAAACATTGTCAACAAGGAAGAACAAAACGCACTCACACACTTAATGAAAGGCTAATGCAGATATTTCACCCCTGCACGAGGGAGGACAACTGATACACCAACAAGGAGAACTACCACGTGCCTTCCCTCCCCCCCACACCACAAAAACTGTGGGAGTGGAATAGAGAGATACAACAACAATATTGCTAAACGGTGAGAGCGATCATAACGGTGAAAGGAAGCACAAACAGCTAGCTGTGGCACGACATGTGTAGTGATGACAGTTTAACAATCCTCTCGAGAGTGAAGTATGCCTCACGCCCAATCCGACTCGCGAGAGGCATAGGTTATCCCCTCCAAATTACACACTTCTTACGTGCCAAAAAGAACAACATGTGAATGGCAACATGTGTGCACAGTACTTTGCTTATGTCTCACTGCATGAAAAGAGGAAATAAACATAAGTAAGGAGGCATCGATCCGCTAGGTACACATTTTTGCGAAAGAGAGAGAGAAAAAAAGAGAATTTAAATCACCTGTAACATAGGCAGATACATAGGTCGCCATTAAAAAAAATCAACAACATTTAGATTGCTTGCGCTCGGCAGCAGCTGCAATCATGCATCTACTAGAGGGATTATGAGACCATGTGACTTCAAGCCAACCGACACCAAAGCACAAATACACACACACACACACACACGCCGGCAGGATTCTTCCCATTATGCACTTTTGAAGCAGCATCGATAAAATGGCTGGGCAATACATGGAAGGATGCACACGTGGAAGCACATGCGAATATCGGTAACCATAGCACATATTTCAAAGAGAAAACAAAAAGGGTCTTACCACAGTGCTACTGCTCGTGCTGATGCGTTTCATCATTTCCTCTAGTAAGAAACCTAATAATAAAAGAGGTGATGCCGACACATTCATTGGGCACTGGGATACACATATGCTTGCGTGAACCCCTCCCAACCCACGCGTTCTCTCTAAACCCAGCAAATGAGGAGAGCGGTGAGAATAATAATAAGCGTTATGATAACGACCGTTCGTATATAAAAAAAAGCAAAACACTTTTCCCACTTCCTATATTATTGTCAGTAGAAAAAGGAACACCATGCATACGCACACACACACTACATGGGGTCATGAATAGTTCCGGCCCGTCCAAACCCAGCGTCCCCGCCGTCAAACAGTAACCGGAGGCACACCATCACTGACATGACGAGTATGATGGGCACCAAGATGGTTTGCAGTATCGTAACGTTGCTCTTCGTCATGACCACGTCCACAATAAATTCCCACACCGCATGCAGTGCCGCTGGTGACTGATTCACCAAAAGATTCGTCACGAGCGGTGCCGCCTTGTTCAGATGCGCGACGCAGGTCGCGAGTACCCATTGGATGTACTTCACAACCCCACTTGCCTGAACGGAGATACTTCTGCAGTTTTTATCGGGGACCCACCTCATGTGCGGCGTGACGCTGCGAGCTTGATGGGACGACTGCTGAGTTGCCTTGACCATCTGTGGTGGATCTGCAGAGATGTTGCGGCGCTCGTTGAGCAGTTGCGCCACCTCAGGGTCCGTTACTGGGTTTTCGCGCAGCGTAGCAGCCGCGACGGTGCCCGTGTTGCCTGTGATGGGGTGGGAGGCCTCGGACCTCACGAGTGCGGCAAGACGCTGTCCGACCCTACAGAAGGAGAGGTTGTTATCCCTCGCCTCGATGGGCGAGGAGTGGAGGCTGTCCACGATGCTGTCGCTGCGGGATGGGGTGAGGGGCGCGCTGGGCATGGAGTCCTCCAGCGCGAGCTGCAGGACTGTCGCGGGGTCGAGGGTTTTGGTGCGGGCCGCTGTATATCGCGTGGTATCTCCTGCATCCACATTCTCAGAGCCGTACAGCAGGGCGAGGCCCCGGCCTGCCCACAGTGTGTCCGCCGGCTTCGAGAGTGGTGAGTGCGCGGTGCTTGGGGTGTTTATTTGCTGCACGGCGTTCGGCAGGCGGGGGGCGGGCACAGCGGTCTCCTGGCGGGAGAGCAGTCCGAGGGTGAGCAACTCCGTGACGGCAGGGGAGGGCTGCTCGGTCGGGAACGGTGCGTCAAGTGGGACGGTCGCACTGACCGGTGAAGTCAACGCGCGCGGGCTCTGAGCTTGCGATTGCTTCCCGGGCAACTTCAGCTGCTCTTCCTGGTACCGACTTGGTCGAGACTCTGGCCGCGACAACGATGGCGACTGGTTCCGGGTGCGTAAGCGTGAATTGTTCTTTGGCTCGCGAAGCGGGATGACAACGGTGCCAGACCCAACGCGGGCCTTGCTGAACATGTCACTGGCAGATTTGCTGACAGCGTGTGTGCGTGTGGCCGCGAATGTGGCGGGCGCGCTGAAGGTGGCGGCTATCGACCCGGCGCCGCCACTGCTGCGGTTGGGGTTGCCACCGCTCGTGCTGCTTCCTCCCCGAGATCCATTCACTGGAGACGAGGAGGAAGCGTGGAAGACGTAGTAGTAGTCGAGTGCGGACGCGGCGTAAAGCGACGACGACGCGCCGGCGTGCTGCCCAGTGCTCTTACCTTTATCCAGGTAGCTCTGACGCCGCCACCGGATGGGATTTTCCAGAACAGGAGGGACAAGCCGCATGTACGGGAGTGCCCGCGTCCCGCCGGGCATGGACTGCGCATCAAAGGTCGTGCTATCGCCGTTGCTGCGCTTTGAGACCTCCAGCATGTGGTCTCTCTGTCGCTTCTTCTCGAGGGCCGCCACGGCGGTGAAGTACCGCACCTGCCACTGCCGGTAGTGCTTCTTCTCCCGGGCGAGCCATTTGCGCGCCGCATCCACGCACCCGCCCTCGTCGCCTAGGCGCTCGTAGTAGATGTAAAGGAATACCGTGGAAGCGTTGGAGGAGGAGGCCACACCAGCGGAGTGGCGGCCGTCCACACTATTCGTGCTTTCGTGTGGCGACGATGACGTGCGCTTCCAGGAATCGTCATTCCTGTTGGCGTGTCCGGCCGCACCGCCACTGCTCCCTCCTCCTTCTCCTTGGCCCCATCCTGTGAAGGGATGCTCACTACTCTTCCAAACGCGGGTGCCGTTGCGTTGCGAGCTGCGCGCGGTGGAGACGCTCTCGCGTATGATGCTCATGCGCGTAGCCTCCGACTCCGCTGGTGTGTCATCGTCTGAATGGCTGGAGACCCCCGTGGGGAAAAAGCACAACTTCATGTTTGCCGATGGCATGGGCACATCGGAGATGCCTGAGCTCACGCGACTAGGGTAGTGAAATTCCCGAGTACCTTGCCGGTTAATGCGTCCCATCCCAGCGCTAGAGCTCCAGTGTGGGGGGTCACCACCAGAACCATCCGACGGGTGGCCCTGTTGCCGCCGCATCGCGTCCATGTGCATGAGGGAGGGCACCGTCTTCAGTCGTCGTGCGTAGTGGAGGTCGTGTATATCCAGGACCACGCCTCTCCGCTCCCCAGGGAGGATAACAAAGTCTGGGATGGACTCGTACACTAGAGTGGCACGCTCATTGTGGTGCGCGTGCAGCGACGCACCGCTGCCGCTGGCGCGATTCTCCGTGCGGGAGCGGCTGCTGCGGCTACTGTGACGCAACTCCGCGGACTCTAGCGGCGGGACGCCATACTCGCGCCAAACCTCCACCGACTCCTCCTCCACCGTGGTCTCCTTTCCGTCCTCGTTGCCGCCGCGGTAGAAGAACAGATGGGGGTGCGAGGCACGCAAGGAGAAGATGATGGAGCATGACTGCTCAGCGTCCTCTTCGGGTGATGTAGCGGAGATATCCATGCCAGAGCAGTTGATCACTTGAAAGAACACACGGCCCCGCTCCACGCGCAGTGGTGAGATCTTGAGCAGTGACATGGTTCTTACTCACTAGGAGGTTTGTCTGCGGAAATGGGGATAGGGCCTCTGACGCGTGTATGAATCAACAAAGAGTTATATACAGGAAATTCTGTTATATGCAAGTATGTGCCCTCAGGCCCTTGCACGCAGGCAGCGCCGGAATGAGGAGTGGGGGGGGGGAGGGGGGGGGGTAATCGGCTAAAACAACGAACAAAAAGGAAAGCTAATAACAGCAATAGGAAGGGAGTAGAAGAGAGAGAGACCACTCTTCCAACCAACTGGGGCAACAACAACGGCGACGACGGAAGTAGCCAGTTTCAGTTGGTGCCCAGCGAGACTGGAAAAGAGTGTGTATGTGTGTGTGGGTGGGTTATGCTTAGTGTTCTATACTGTACCACTATATATGCCCTATTAATAGAATTTATACCGCTGCCAGTATGTATTCAATAAAGATAAACAAAGCGCACAGACACTCACGAGTACAGGTGGTCCCCCCCAAAAAGAGGGTGTGGGGCTGTGTGCTTTTACAGTAATGAAAAAGGGGGAAAGGGAGGCGGGACCCGCCAACCTCGTGCTGATGATCCCTGTTATATTTTCTGTGAGAGCGAGGGAGAGGAAAGCCAAGGCAACAACAACAAGAGAGTGGAGGAGAACCAGGGAGAGAAAATGTAGTGGCAGTGACTAGCATTGCACCTACTGCAGTATGAGATAGACACAAATACAGTCAGGCACGCACATACTCATATGCCCAGCTCTCCCACCTGCTGGGGGTGCATATATTGCTGATGATCACAGCCACTGTACCTCTTGTCTGCTGTACATCTTCGTTGTTCTTCTACAGTCTAGTCGCGCACGGCCACACACAGGCATACAAACACAGCATCTATCTATATATATCGAGCTACCGCCCGTGCCTGCCGCCCTGACGTTGCACCGCATCATGAACGAGGCCCTGCTGCTTGCTCCGCGCTGCTTGTCGCCGCAGCTTCGACGACACGGTCTCTCGCAGCACTGAAGAGGAGGAGCCTGCAGCAATCGGACGATGAACATCGTTCGACACCCACGCCCTCTCGTCTGCACCACGTGGTGATAGATGTGTTAGCGTGTGCGCACTCGCAGAGCGGCTGCCGTGTCCCAAGGTGCTTGTGAAGAGAGCCTCAGGTGGGTAGTGATAACTGGAGGAGGCGGGCCGCGGCCGAGACTTGGCGTGCCAGTCTTCTTCCTCCTCCTTGTCAATCTCTGCACCTGACTCATCAGGGGGACCGGAGAGCAATGCGACGCGGATGTGCAGGACGGCGCTCGTGTCGTGATGCCGCAGCAGCCACTCACGTCCGTTTCCGCTGTGCGTGGGCCCACTCGTGAGCAAGCGACCTTCCCTCTCGTCGACGGTGAGGCACACATCCAGCGCGGATGACGGCTGAGCACACGACAGAACTAGGGCAGCCACACCAGTGGCGGGGGCCTGGACTGCGCTGCAGTTGTACGGGTGGGAAGGACTGTGATGGCCTGTAGGAGTGGGTGGGCCAGCTTCTAGCGCGGACTCCGCGTGGTCACCATCTCGTGGGGAGGGCGTCTGAGCATCCCTGATATATTGCAGGTCCTCTGCGCCGCGCCGCACCTCCGCGTGGAGGGTGTCGAGATCCCTCATCGCGCGACTGGCCAGCACGCGACACCGCTGCTGTAAACGCGCTCGCTCCCTCTCCCACGCCAGGCGGTCGCGGGTGTGCTGAGCTGACAGCGCGTCTGTATAGGCCACCGCCTCCCGCATCACATCGTCGCGCTGCTTCACCGCCGCGGTGACCTGTGCGCGGAGGGCTTCCAGCTCTGCCGTAGTGCTGGCCGGGGCCGCAGAGGCAGACGGGCGAGAGCGGGCCCGAGCTTCCCCCACCCTCACCGTTACTTCCGCCTCCCACAGCCGCCGCTGACAGTCCCGGAGGTCTGCTGAGAGGGCCTCGAGTGCGGCGCCGCGCTCCTCCAGCTGTGTGTTCTTCTGACGCAGGATCACCTCAAGTTCCCTGTACGCGCGCTTCCACTCACTATCCAGCGCCGCCGCTGACGGTGGTGGTGGGCCCAGTGCAGTGGCTGCCTCCAGTAGGGGTGGCGGTGACGAGGCGGCGCTGTAGCTCAGCTGCAGGGAGGCCGTTGCTCCTCCGGCGCTGCTGCTGTTGGTGACTTCGGCAGAGTGGGATGACGGGGAAGCGGCGGCGGTCGCGGGCACGCTCCGCTGCTGTTCCTTTGCTCTCGCGACGTCTGCTGTGCTCTCCTTCGCCACAGCGGTGTGACCCTCCGCCGCGTCAGCGATCGATAGTGGTGGTGGGCCCACCGCACTCTCTCTCACACTGCTCAGTTCTGACGAGCACGCGGGTTGCTGAAGAGACGGGGTGGCGTGCCAGCTAGCTGGGGTTTGCCGTTCCCGCTCAATCGATAAGGGGCGCTGCTGTCTGGGCCGCGGGGTAACGGCAGCAGTTGCACTGCTCTCTTGTTGGAGCCTCTGCGGGGTTGGGGAGGACGCAGGCTCTGGCGGTCTCTCCTCATCGCCCCCGCCCCCGCCTGCAGCTGGTGAGGAAGGCGTCACTTCCTCCCTTGCCCTCGGCCTCCTGACGGGATCCCTCCTCTTGGCTGGCCGAGGCAGTGTGTCTGTTGCAGAGGGGTGCACATACGAAGTACCGCCAGTGCGCTCCTCAGCCCTCTGCTGAAGATACTGAAAAAAGACGTAGTCGGCCGTCACGCGATACGGCCACCCGTGCGGGATTAGGGAAGCCTGCGATGCCACTTCGCCGTGCTGTCGGTGCGGCATCGCACACTTTGTGCGTGCGTGTGTGCGTGTGTGGGGGGTGGGGCGCACTGACGAGAGCCCTCCCGCCTACTGTGTGATAACGCGCGAGTACTCAGAGAGGCCTCACTCCTGCTAACACCCATCAGTGGCTGCCTTCACCCGCTAACTAAGGGAGCGCACGCGGGCGTACTGCGAAGAAGTTATATTGAGAGGAGGGGCGATAGAGGAGAGGACATACGTGCGCATGTACATCTGTCTTTGTGCATACTGTGAGACAGGAAGAGCTGTTGCAGCGGTCTTAAATCCGCACCTTCCGCTCTCTGTTCCTTATCTTCATTATGCTCACAGTGACGCGGGGCCCTGAGGTGTTGAAGTACTCACTCTCCTTCTCTCATTTTTTGATGAGCTTTGCCAGTGTCTGTGACGGGAGCAACACACACATGTCTTTTTCATGTGTAACAAAGATGCGCAGCCCGATGGGCTCTTTCCCTCTGTTCCCCTGTCCACTTCACCCCAAATGACCAGCGTCGAACTACGGTGAAAAGGTATTTGGAGTGCTTGACAGGCATATCGAAATCGGCGCTTGTTGCGAGTAATTCCAAAGCAGTAACAGCAGCAGCAACAACAAAGTTGATAGCATTCAGTAAATACATAAGTAATCATAAAAAAAGGACGAATACGTACATTTACCTTTCTATTATACAGCAACCAATCGTAGTTACAGCCCAGCAACGCGATGGAGTGAACGATTGCGAGAACGTGCCACTTTTTTCAATGCCGCCCTGTTTCTCTGCTTTTACAGTATAGTGGGGAGAAGAAAAGCTTACTTGGGGACCAGATCGTACCCAAAGAGCAGAGCGTGATCCTCGTCTTCGGGGTGGCGGTAGGCACCAACCATCTGGGAACGCTTTGAAGTGGAGTACAACGTGCCGGACCGCGTGTCCATTTCCTCCGCCCTCCAGCCAACCACCTGCATGGAGGTAGCGGGCCCGTTGGGGTATCGATGGGGAGGCGCATACAGGTCTGCACGGACCTCCAGGTAGAGCTCAGAGTCCTTCTTTGTGTCCTGTGTAGAGGCCTCGTCGTCGAGACGGTTTGCTGCCTGACCATCGGCACCCCTGCCACGTGCTGCTGCCGCTTTGCCCTTCTCCCCGTGATGATCACGGTTGGGCTTACCCATGAACCCGATGCTTCGTATCTTCGATAATGCAGCAGCGTTCTCCGAGGAGAACATGTCGTTCATTCTGCGTATGTTATCTGTGCTTCCTCCATCCGCGCCATCCGCGTCTTGCGCCGGAGTCTCGCTGTTGTACAGCTTTGTGCGGAAGAGAATGGCATGAATTTCCGGGTTTGACTCTGGGCTCAGATAGTCGGCACGTCTTTGTGCCTGCCGCGACAGCGTGCGCTGGAGAGCTTCCGTGACGCCCTGTTCCTGCGCTCCGCTGGGGTCATAGGCAGCGCGCCACCGCTCGGCGGTCTTGTTCTCTCTTTCCACCTGGACTCTCCAGCAGAGCGCAGAGGCATTGGAGCTCTTCATGCCCATGGCGACGGTGGAGCTGGGCTTCTGGCTACGCGCATAGAGCTCGGGGTTGATACTGTACATGAATGGGCTTTTCTTTTGTGGCATCTCGCCTGGACACCTCAAGTCGCTCTAAACGATCACTGCAGGATACAGCGGGAAGCTGCCGCGTAATCTCTTTGGCAGAGACTTTGTGTGTGTGTACACGTGTATATGTACGACGCACAGGTATCCGAATTTCGTCGCGCTCTCAGAGAGTGAGATTCTGCAGAGAGGCGGCACAGATTTTTCGTTGCTGTCTTTCAAATTGTCTTCCTTTCCTCCTTCCTTCCAGCTGTATATCAATAGAGGATGGGGGAGGGGGAATGAGGGTTGCATTGGGGCACCAATAGGCATAGACAATGATCAAAAGTACGACAGTCACTCATCCTGCCACTCCCTCCCCCCCTCCTGCGCTGCCCACATCACAGGAGAAGCGGAATGGACAGGGGCAGAAATGTAGGTACGGCGTGGGTGGCAATGGCGGCGGGGAGATGATTGATTACTAGCCCAAGTGTAAACCACTAGGTGCCAACTGATCAACCAATCATACACTGTTACAGGACTCCTTAACTCACTGTGCGCGAAACCCCACACAGGCACGCACACGCACACATTCATATATATGTATATATATGTATGCATATCCAATGGCTTCATCTGCGTGGCGTGATTTCCGAGCAGGGGACCGTCTCTGTTGGTGCGTGCACCACCACGTGGCCGCCAACTGCGTCTTCGCGGAGCGGGGACCAACCAGAGTAACTCAGCACCTGATAGCGCATGATCACATCAATCGGTCGCCCAGCCAACGAGCCAGCGTAGAGGTCGTCCATCGGATACTTGTAGGATTCGTTAAAGACAATCCTTCGGTGCACGTGGTCTATGTACAGCGTAGGGGAGTCATGCACGGAGGCCACACTCGCCTCAAACTTCCGCCACTCAGTCCGCTCCGCAAGCGTCATGGTCTCCACGGGCTTATTGCGCAGAGACTGGAGCTGCCGTGGTACCCGGACATCGCGCACAATCGCATCCAGGAACGTGACTTCGTTCACTTCCGCCAAGGGTGTGGAGTAGCGGGCGAGAAAGGAGACATAGATCGCTTTTGAGTTCCAATCCCAGCACTGTGAGAAGTCCACAGTGCCACTGATTTTCAGGAGAAGGCGGTCAGTGGTGCGTACAAGTAGATATTGTGTGCCCTCCGTGTGCATCACCTCCACATTGGGCTCGAGCCGCCCTTGGACGAAGTACGCACTGGACTGCACGGCAGGGCTATGAAGCGGGTTGGCGCCCGGTCGGACATTAAATTGCTGGATAAGATGGCGAGCAGCACAAATGGGTGTGGTGGACACCCGCAAATCCTCAATGATGGGACGTGTTGCAAGGACAACGTCACGTAGGATGCTGGAGAGAGCGACGAGAACAGCAGCCAGAAACAAGGTTGTCAGCCACTGAGAGACTATGTCCACGAATCGATTACGGAAGGTGTGCATTTATCCACCTCTCTCGCGCGCCTTCTCTATCTTAGTAAAGTGCTGTGAGGGGTACACTGACACGATACACACACACACACAGTGAGAAAACTGCTAATAGTAAACGCACATCGGGAAATAGAGTAGCACACAGTTGCGAGGAACACAGATACCAGTGGAGAAGAAAGAGGAAGAGGAAGAGGAGGAGCTACGGCATGTGCACCACAGTGAAACCACACTCATGTAACACAATAAGGGCCAAAAGAGACCTGAAACCAACACCATATGTGCCTGATAAGATGATGTTGTGGCGCACAGGGAGGGAGTGGAAATGAGAGCATTTGATTTTCTGTAAGGGATTGGTAAAGGTTTGGAGCAACCACTTGATACATGCACATAATGCGACGAAGAGAGGGGGAGAGAAAGAGGCCCCTCTCTCACAACACGAGACAAAAGATAAAGAAACCATCTCGGATACACACTGTGCGTATAATCAAGAAATAAAGGGGGAGAGGATGCTATGAAAGAAGCAGGCAGCTGCAATGTACTTCTGTCCATGCATGTGTGGGTAGTTTGAAGGACAATGAGGGCAAGGGTCGCTGCCATCATCGTACAGCATCCCTAGTCCCGGGGAGGGAAAGGAGGGAGAGAGACGTATCAGGGGGGCTAAACGACAACAAGAAACACAAAAAGCACGTACTGGAGTCGAGTACAGGTTCATCAGTAGCTTGTGTGCCTGTCCATTGACTGCATCTGCAGCCCATTGAAGGCCTTGCGAAGGTCCTCATACTGCTGCTTCAACTTGACGTACTCCACAGACGACGTCACCAGAGCCCCTGCGGACTCCGCGGTCACGGAGTGGCTGTCGCTGCTGGTGGGTGAGTGTGGCCCCATCGCGTGAAGACGCTGATGCTGCTGAAGCAGAGCGAATGTCTGGCCTTCTTTCCACAGCACAGCTGCGAGTGACTTTACACGGGCCTTGAGGTCACTGTTCTCTCGCACTAGCACCTCTTCCAGCGATGGGAGACGTGCCACCTCTTGAAGCAGTGCCTCGGTCCCGCCTGCCGTCGCTGCAGTCGTCCTGCCCTCCATGAATTGCTGTGCCCTCCCGAGCACCTCACTGTACTGCTCATACACTTGCGTCGAGTGCCTGTCCCCGCTGCTCTGCTGTGACGCCTCGACGGCTAGCAGGTGTCCATGAGCGAGACGGAGTACTTCCCCAACGCTGGCCAGGATTACCGGGAGTTCACCCGCCCTCCCCTCCGTAGGGCTCCCATCCGCTCCCACGGCACTGCCCTGCAACGCTTCCCCCAGCCACGCCGCCAGTGCGGAGCCAAAGCGTGGTTCCGTGTGCTCTGCACGCGGGTGGGACTCCCCCCGCTCCGCAAGCTCACTTTCCAGCGCAGTGATGCGCTTGCGCAGCAGCGCGACCTCCCTCTGACTACGCTCACTTCTCACATCATCAGCACCGCTGTCGCGTGTGCGCTGGGGTGGCAGCGGGGCGGAGGGGGCCGGCGCCCACTCCTTCCCCTGGACCTCCACCAGCTCCTGCTTAAGTCGGTACGCAGAGCGGTGACCCTCCTCCAGCTCCGCCCTGTAGGCCTCAATGAGCTCATCGTCGGCACCGCTCTTGTCAAGGATGGTCGTGATGTACGACTTCAGCTGCGCGTTGGTGTCCTGCAGAGTGGAGAAGCGGGCCTGCAGGGCCGAGCATCGCTGACGCTCCATTCGCAGCTCCTCAGTCCGCTGCTCGAGGGTGGCCTGCACGTCACGCAGTGTGCCGAGCCGGCGACTCTCGAGGGCTGACACCCGCTGGCGTGCTTCCTCGTCCACATCCTTGCGACTCGGCGCTGTGGTCACCGCCGTGGTGGCGCTAAAAGCGGTCACAGACACCGCATCGCGTGCGCCCTGGCGAGCGAGCACCATTAGTGAGCCCATGTCATCGCCGCCGGTGTCT
Source organism: Ecitophya simulans (assembly GCA_027574965.2). Taxonomy (NCBI): domain Eukaryota; kingdom Metazoa; phylum Arthropoda; class Insecta; order Coleoptera; family Staphylinidae; genus Ecitophya; species Ecitophya simulans. The sequence continues at coordinate 14,039 of JAODGE020018682.1, forward strand.
CCAAGCGCGCTACCAGTCTGTTGTTGTTGCTGTTGGCGGATATGATCCTGCAAGAAAGACTGTGTCTCTTCCTGCGCTGCGCGTGTGCTGGCTAAGGATCGCTCCAGGTCCTTCACGCGGCCCCTCAGCAGCGAGATCTGCTCAGCACGCCCTTTCCACCCAGCAGCAGCGACAGCGCCCACCCCATCCTCTCCACTGCCGGCCAGCATGCGATCCACCTCCGCGAGTGGCTTGCCAACCTCTCTCGAGACGAGTGCCCGCAGCTGTGCCTTCTCCCGCCTCACCTCCTCCAACTGCAGGTCCTTCTCCCGGAGCTGCTGGTAGGCCCTGGCGGCGCGCTCCTTCGCCTCCTTCACTGCGTCTGCCTCCTCTCCGTCCTCCTCACCAGCAACCGCCGGGGCTGCGGAGCCCCCCCCTCTCCCCTTTCCGGGCTTGTCCCTGTTCTCTGCAGTCGCTGTCGACTGCTCCCCGCTGTGCTGTTGCTTGTACGTTTCCAATTCCATCATTAGCAGTCGGCCCCGTGTTCGCTCCGACTCCAGCTCGACTGTGAGGCTGCGGCATTTCTTGAGTTTTGCCAGATACTTCCCCTCCAGCACCCCACTGGAGCCATGACTCGCAAGGACCTCAGTGAGGGCCTCCTTGGCCTTCTCTGCCTCCTCCTTGTACGCGGCGATGACACCAGGGGATGGGCCGCCGTCGCCGTGCGTGGCGGTGGGATGGGCAGGGCCAGTGGGTGCGGCTGGCCCGCCTCCTTGCCGAGCAGCGGAGTAGTCGTACATATGGGCGCGTGCCCTCTATTTTCCTCTGTGCTCTTCCCGTCTCCACCCCTCCGTCCACCCTCTGACTTCGCTTGTCAGCGTCACGAGTGTGTGCGTGTGCGTGGGTGATGGAGGATCACATGGCGTGAGAAAAAGAAAAGCAAGAGCAAGCAAGACAGGTATGGGGAGCAAGCAGTGAGGAGAGCGAAGGGGGGGGGGCTAGTTCTTTATTCTGCTGCCGCTCCTCGTTTGCGTCCTTCACCAGCATCGTTGCCAAGCGGATTGGTAGAGAGGGATGAGCCAATTATCGTACACATGGGGAGGAAGCCATCACAAAGGAAAGTCTGACTACGCCGGCGAGTCGGCCATCTGACAAGTCACCCTACAATTCTCGTCCTCGTCCTCGTCCTGTGGACTCACAGGCCCTCCACCGGGTTTTCTACTACCCCAGCAGAGGTGCCACAGGTGTGGAGAGGCAGCAATGAAGCTGCTCTCACCCACGTACGCAGGTGGTAGGTGCGGGTGATAGGAGGGAATGATAGAGGTCGTTGCACGCGCCAGCCACCACTCAACTTCCCAATAGTTCATCATCATACGTGCCCACGAGCACTTCTGTGTGTCTGGCAGTCCCGAGTCGCTCCCAGGCGACGTGGGGGCGCTAGATAGCAGAGGCGGTGCAGCAGCGGCGGGGATAAGGCCAACGAGGGCCGACCTGCGCACGCCCTCATCGTCCATCTTGTCCGCTCCTTTCTCCAACCCTCGCTGCGCCGTGTTGCCGCCAGTGGTCGCCGCTGCTTCCAACACACCCACAAGATCGTCCATGTGCCTGGTGAGTGGCGAGCGCCGAAGTGCCTCCCACAGAGTGGGGGACGCTGCTGTCTGCTCATATAGCGCATCGCAGAGTGACAGTGGAGCGCCAGCTTGGTAGTCGTGGAGGACCACATCAACTGCTGTGGCAGCCCAGCACAGACACTGCGCAAGCAGTCTCCTCACGGCGGGAGAGCTCACCAGGGCACTTGATGCGTCAGTGCTGTCCTCAGCGTCCAGTGCAGTGGACAGGAGGAGGGAGGACGTCACCAAGGCCAGGCCCACTTGCGCCTCACTGCTCAGCAGACGGCCCCGCTGGTGTGTCGTGACCGCCAGCAGCTGAAGATGCAGTACGCACTGAAGGGCGTGCAGGTCGGCATTCGCGAGGTCCTCCGTCCTCATCCCACGACGTTGTGCGCAGGACGCACACTGCAGTCCATAGAGTGCCAGCTGACTGGTAACACGGACGAGCACGTCTGTGAAGTGGCTCCCACTTATCAGCGACGACGCAGCCCGACCCCGTGCTCTTGCCATCTCGTGTGCGATGGTGGCAAGAGGCTGCGTGAAGGTGCCCGCAAGGGTGTATGTGCCCCCGCCAAGCACCGCTCGACTGAAGTAGCTCCCGCGTTGCTGGAGGAGATGCGCGAGCGCCACGCACGCTGGGGCCATCTTCGCCAAGGGAATGCAGCGGGCCGGCGGGGGGTCCGCCGCCAGCGCCACCTCTATTGCCGTGGCGTGGTCCATCGTGACGATGGAGCGGGCGCTCCTGACGGCTGTGGGCTGCCCCGATGTCTGGTGCTGCGTCGCGTGGGGAGGGGCCAGGGCGGTGGGGGCCGGGGCGGCCAGATCCGCCACGTGCGTGAGCAACGCCTGCAGGAGCCACTGGGCCAGCGGGGATGCTACCGAACTGGTGCCGCGGTCGCCATCTCGACTGTGTGGTGGTGGTGCGATGGACAGGACGATGCACGCCATCACCGTTGTGTGCACAGTGGTCACCTGCGCGGGCACGCGCTCGGGAAGCCGCCAGCGGTGCCGCGGCCGCACAGCCGCTCTCTGCTGCTGGGAGGGTGTGGTGCTAGCGGTGGTTTCCATAGTGCCATCATCAGTGGGGCAGAGAAGGAGGCCGCCAGCGTGAGGGAGCATCTCACTTCCCGCGGAGATGCTCCCTTTGGACTGTGTCACAGGGGTCAAGACACGGTCACCGCCACTACTGCCGTCTTGGTCTACTGACAGCACCGCAGCGGCTGCGGCACCTCCTCCCACCACTTCCTCCTCTTCTGCGTGCGCTGTCCAGCATACCGCTTCCTCAAAGGCGAGCGGGACGGCGTGGGCTTCTGTCACCAGGCAGTAGGCCAGTGCCACCTCCGGGGTCCACGCATCCGGGGTCTGGGCCAGTGCTCGACAATGTCGCTCTAGCGCGCTGACGAACCACTGCTCCTCGCTCTGTATCGCCTGTGCGTTAGCGCGCATTTGACCCTCGTGCCTGCCGACACTCCGTCGCGGTGGTGAGTGGCACTCAAACAGCGGTGAGAGTGACGTAGCTGCGCTGCCACTGCTGGAGAGAGAGAGCCACGTCAGTGCCTGCTGTACATCATGTAGTAGGTTGGTGGAGTCCGCTAGGGTGCTGACCGTCAGCACACCCTCCAGCATCGCAGCGAGAGCTGTGAGAGTCCTTCCCAGCCCCGTCACACCACCTGACTGGGTGTCGCTAGAGACCCCGTACGGCAACACGCGCATCACAGCCAACGCCATCATCAGTGAAAGCGACCACTCAGCCTCCGTCACGCTCAGTTCTAGCACACCTGGCAGCACCACGTTGCGCACCCTCATCAGGCTCTCCACTGCCGGTAGCCACTCCGCGATATGCGCGTGCAGTTTCTGTAGGTGCGCTACTGGGGCTGAGGCTGGGGCGGGTTGGCGCAGGGCTTCCGACTGCGTGGCGGCACAGTCGCCACCGACGGCCGTGATGACGCTGCTAGCCCGCACCCACGCCTCCAGCGCCGCCACAGCTCTGGATCGAAGAGCGAGGCAACGACCCCGGTGCTGGGCCAGCACAGGTGAGTAGCGCTCCAGGACAGTCTCCAGTGCCTTCCGCACTGCCTGTTCATGTGGGGAGGGGGAGGACCCTCCACGTCGAGCCGCACCCCTCTTCCGCTCGCCGTCAGACGCGACACAGAGCCCCAGCAGGGCTTCCAGCAGTGTGGGCACGAAGGCCGGACACAGTTCCGCCACCTTCGACATTCCCGAGGAGGTGTGCAGCACTGGGGGCAGAAGCCACAGAAAGGACTGGTGGTGCTTCTGCAGGGCATCGGGCGGCGCAAGCAGTGGGGTGCCGGCAGATGTGCCTCTGTACTGACCTGTGTGTGGGCCAGCGGTGGTGGTCGCCCGCAGGTAGCTGTAGAAGGAGCGAAACAACGGCTCCGCTAGTTCACCCACCAGCTGGTCCATGCTGAGGCTGGCGTAGCAGGTGTGGTAATCTCTGAACTTCAGCGACGCTGGCGAGTGCACCGTTGCGGCTGTGCGGGTGGACCGCTGCGGTGAGTGGCGGCTCTGTGGCGGGCTAGGCACCCTCCCCTCGAGTATGACAGCGTCGTGCTTGCCAGGGCGAGGGCAGGTAACCCCGATTAACACGTCCGCGGAAGTGCCGCGACCCGCATCGCTCGCAAGCGGGGACCCTACCTTGTCATAGCTGGAGACGTTGCCATTTGGTTCGATGAACTTCGCGATGGAGGCTGCTGGGTGCGTCATGAATGGGTATGCCACAGCCAGAGCAAGCAGACGTACCGTCAGGTTTTCCACCTTCACTTTCTCGTCCACTGCTGCGTCAGTGCTTGTGTCCTCCTCGTACTGTAGAGTGGCGCGTGGTTTCTGCCGCCGCAGCTGTTGGAGGACACATCTGCGCAGCATCACGGGAGAGAGGGACAGCAGAGAGGCAACCTCGTAGTACAGGATCATCGCCCCCGCCGCCACTGCGGACGATGCATCACGCTGCTGTGTAGTTGCATGCTCTGATGTCCCTTCCATCACACACGCATGTAGTTTGGTTTTCTAAGAAAACTCAGTAGAAATACTGCTAATAATAATAACGGAGATACAAAAAATAATAATGTGTACAACTAACAATCACGAACTACACCACCTTCATACGACATTGAGGAACTTAGTCCTTACTTTCAGGGCACCACCAATGGTTTGGGTGCCTTTCCCACCCCACCCAGCTTCCTCCTGTGCAGGTGTCACTGCACGAGTGGCATCAAGGATAAAGGGAAAGCGACCGAGAGAGATACATAAAGAAGTAGGTTTAGTAAAGGGTATGCGACATGTTGCTGGAATATATATATATATTCGTGAATGAAGGAGAGTGAAGGATGGGACACACCAGTAGCTAACCAAGGTGTGTGTGTGTGTGTCCATGTACAGGAGTACACACACACACACACATCATGACCCATATCAACATGAATTCTTTTTGAACAAAGTGATTGTACTGTACTGCACATCAACACACATGGGCATGTTAATGACATAATGGGGGATCTTTGACGACAACTCCGCAGCACGTCTCCTAATAGGAAGGGAAATTGTTATATAAAGTAAGAAACATAGTTGATACATCGGTTTCGGGTGTGTGCAGTAGCGAAGCAGGAGCGAGAGAAACGGTAAGAGATATTTATACGGCCCGTACCCCTCCCCTGCCTCAACTCAAAGGATCCTGCGCTTCATTGCCACCTCCCAAAGACTTTACCTACATCGTGAAGAAGTTCGTTCTCACTTTAATGAGGAGCATGACATATTTATATATACTGGAAGTGACTCACACTGCGGCTTACATAAGGGAGGCACCTCCCTCTATGACTTGCGGTGGAGATAGATGTACATCTGCAATAAGCGATGACCAGCGCACTGGAGAGTCCTGCACTCTTCCTCTCTAAAGACAAACTTACATATTGAGAACTTCACAAGCATAAGCGCGCATAAAGGGGCGACCGCTGGATCATCAGAGGGGTGGTAAGTGATAGAGTGAGGGAATATGCGTGTGCGTGTTTATGTGAGGGTCAGTTTAGGTGTCCAGTAAGCACATGTATCCCAATGACCTGACTCACCAACACAGAGCAGGCAACATCACCGAGGGAGAGAGCAGTCTTCGACATGGACGTACTCTACACCATTCATACACACACACACACACACACACACACACAAGAACAACATCCGACACGCGTCCCTCCCCTACCATCCCTTTTACCCCCTTCCTCAATAAGAATATCACAACTGAGGTGCCTGCGCGTAGTTGTCTATACGGCCTCCTCCGCGCGCCGCATCATCTGCTTGCGGGCCTTTTTCTCCTCTCTCTCCACTGCTGCGAGTGCCATCATCTTCAGTTCCTGGCGATCGTGAATTTCATTGTCGGGGAAGTCGTCCATTGCAGCGTTGGCACCACCACCCGCGGCGGCACTGGCACCGAATTTTCCAAAGCGTCCCCCTAAAAGGTCATTATCACCGTCATCACCATCCTCACCAGCAGCGGCGGCTCCGCCTCCACTGCGGTCGTTGTTCTGGCCTGCGGTTGCTGCGGCAGCCGCCAGTGCCGGGATGCGAATGTTCGTCTCCGGGATGAGCACCTTGGATTGCACCATCGCCTGTGCTGCCTTTTTCACTTCTTCCACCGCCACCTCCTCCATCATGAGCTGCATCTTCGCGTTGCAGCTCCGCAGAACGTCCATGCTCGCTGAGGTCGCCAGCGCGGTGACCTGCACACCCATCTCGTCCTGGTAGCTCTGGGCCACGCCCATGCTCGGCGTCGCGCTGGTGGCGGCAGTGACGCTCGCGCTGCTCTGGCCGTGCTGCACGGAGAGCTTCTCTGCCAGGTGCTGCACGCCAATCTCCACATCCAGGAGCAGCTGGGTGAGAACCTCCTGGGACTTTTCCGACTCCTCGAGCTCGTCCTTGCGCTGGCGCAGGTGGCCCTCAAACTCCTCCAGGATCAGCCTAGTCTCGCGCTTGCGGCTGCCGAGGAGGCGGTGGTCCGCTGCCAAGACGGGGTCCACTGGGGCGCCGCTGTCCTCCTTTGCGTCGTCGGCGATGCCGTCCGCCGCGACATTGAGGTGCTTATCCCTCGCAGAGCGGGTTACATTTGGTGCGACCAGCGCGCCCCCAGCGCGGTGGTTCACCTCCTCCCAGCACGACTCCAGTGTGGCCTTCTCGGAGGTCTGCAGCGTCACTTCTTCCTCCAGCGCCGCCTTGACCTGACGGAGGTGCTTGTTGCTCTGCTGGCGCTCGACAATCTTTTCCACAACAGCCACCACGTTTGCCGCCATGGTCGCATCCCGCAGCTTTAGATAAGCCTCCTTCTGCCGCTGAGCGTGATCGACCTCCTCGGGGCGCAGGGCGACTGAGGAGGTCCCGCTGCGGTTTTGCCGCCGCCTGGACGTATCGCGGTTGGTGCTGTTCATCAGTCGTGTATGGCGCTCCTCCTGCTGGGCCATCTTGAGGAGGAGGCTATTGTGCTTCCGCTCAAGGTTGTCGCGCTTCTCCTGGACAAAGGTGCGGCGCTGATCAATGTCTTTACGGTGTGTGCGACGCTCCTCCATGAGCTTCGACTTGAACTGGCTGACCTGTGCCTTAACCTGGTCCCGGCCCTTGGAGGCCTCCTGACCCACCTCGGCCAAGTCTGTGAGCTCCTTGTCAGTGTTTTGCAGGGCCCTCTCCGTCGCGGCGAGCTGTGTGTCGAAGCCGGACTGCTCCAGCTGCAGTCGCTCTAGCAGGGTCTCGTAGGTGCGACGAATCGCACTCACCTCGTTGTGCTTGATGAGGCATTTGTCGAGGCGATTCTCCAGCGCGCGTATTTTCTGAGCCACCGCGGAGTTCTCACCCAAAGCCCCACCGCCCTCCAGCTGGACTATCTGCGTCTCTTCGATGGTGCGCTCAATCTCCTTGGACACCTCCGCGTTCTTCCCCTTGACAGCGTTGAGACTGCGCTTAAGGACGGCCATTTTGTTGTGGAGCAGCTCCTCTTCCTTCTGGTAGTGATCGCCGATGTCAACATTACTCTGGCCACGCATCGACTGCTGCAGCGCCACGCGAAGCTCCTTGTTCTCGCGCCGCAGTGTGGTGAGGGCCTCGTTGTTGCGGCGCTGCTCCGCCTGCATCGCCTCCAGTTGATTGCGCTGCCCGACATCCAGCACGGACTGACGCTGCTTCTTGACTCCCTCCTCCTCGACAATCATTACGCACGTGAGTGTGGGTACCGAAGGTATCTCTCTCTTCGTGTGTGTAAATACAAGTATATCGTACGCCGATATAAATGTATGTAAATGTGAGTATAAACTCCCCCACACGCTCTGGAGATTCTCTGTAATGCGCGCCCTACTCTTAATCGGTGCTACGTGTGTGTGTGTGTTGTTAAATTTTCGCAGAATCACAATGAAGGACAAAGGAATTGAGGAGCAAAAAAGGATATATATATATATATATATATATATATATGGGAGTCAAACATTGGGCGTTGTCGCTTTCTGATCGGTGAGGAAGTGTGACGACGCTATGTACATGTGCACAGCGGAGCAGCCAGAAGGGATAGCCGCGCTGTAATGCACTGCTTTTTCTCTCGTTTATCCCCTGCTTTGCTTCTCCTCACATCTTGATGAGTGATCCAACCAGTATCCAGTATATGTATCTGTATTGTTTTACTCGCCGCTTCGGTCACCTCTCTTCTCGCAACTAATGAAAAGAAAGGAGAAGAGAAGGCATGTCCATTGCAGTAGATGCTGAAATGTGGAGAGAGTTGGGGGGGGGGAGATTTTTTGAATTGTTTTGCTTGTGGGCTGGCTGTGCAGGCCTCAGCTCGAATGGAGGACAAACAGTAGGGAAGGGGGAACCTATCCCCCCTCCGCCTTCATACTCTTGTTACCACGACTACGATATATATATATATATATATGTTCTGTTCTGCTTGTATATATTCGTTGTTGTGCTGGCCACCACACCAGAGAGGCACCGCCATCCCTCCTTCCTTTTTCCCATCTCAAAAGCGGATACCTGTAGATACCATCGCTGAGGCAGCGGACGAAATGGCTGCTTCAGATAATGGCATGGGGAGGAGAGTCAATGATACATACAGCGTGACGGGGAGGTGTACAAAAAAGGGAGGGGAGGGGGGTGGGGGACCCTCATGAGTTAGGTGTGAGTGAGAAAATAACAACAACAACAGCAACACTGAATGCTGCACGTATGCAAATATACACAAATCGATCTGTGCGCCACACAAGTAAAGGGGACCGGTGAACATTTTCTCAACGAGACAAGTGGTGCGCAGCATACGCAATGATGCCACATATAGAAAAATATATATGTTTGTGGGAAGAGATAGCAAAAAATAATAAAAAAAAGAGTGAACAACAGTGTAGTCACATAGCGACAGTAACATATACGAAGTAAACATTGTATTTGGCACTGTCGAAACGAAAAGAAGAGGGAGGAAGAAAAAGAAACACAAAAAACTGAAGTGAACCCAAGGAAGCTCATCTGAGGTGTGTGTGTGTGTGAGTGTGTGTCCATGAGTAATGCTGCAAAGATTTTTTGCTTCAATGAATCGCTACCTCATTTGATGTAGAAGAGAAAAGAGCCTTTGCGCAACAAACACAGTCTGTCTTGCAGATGCACTGCATCTCACACAACAAACTAGACATACACGTTTTTTGAGATGTGCCGTCTCTTTACCGGTATTTCCTATTTTTGCTATGAGAAAGAAAAGTGTGTTTATATATATATACACATAAATTCAACGTATACAGTCGTCTGAAATGAACCTCTTCGAGGAGAAGAGGAAGCAAAGAAACTGCAGCAACAGCCTCACTAGCGACATTACAAATATATAAGTAAGGCAGAGAGTTCATTCTGCGATGCTTGTGGACCTTTTACATGTCCCTTGTGCGCCAAACGATTCCAAATGTTTCGTTTTGCTTCCACAAGAGCCACGTGGGCCCCAGTGCGGCCACCTTCCACACAGTACTCACCTGCTTCAACAGGAGCTGCCACATGCACCGCGCCACATGCACCGCGTCGCGCCCCAGCGCGGTGAAAAACATGACCACTCGTGTCTCCTCATTGAACACAAACGACGCCGACCCACCACTTTCTTCCGAGCGCGCAGTGAAGACGCTCCAGACGCCAGCGGCCTCCCCACCTCCACCCGCATCACTGACATTCAGACCCTCTGCACCGAGCAGCTGCCAGACCCGCTGCAGCTCCGCCCCAAGCACCGCTGGCGAGATGACGAGGAGAGCCCAGTATAGATACGCCACCACTGCGAGTAGCACCACCTGCCGCGCATAGCCGAAGGTCCGGGCCACGTCCATCCACAGCCACACATTGGTAACGATGACATCTTGCGCGAGAGAGAAGAGCCCCATCAGAGTAGCGAGATGTGGGGCGTACCAGCGCCGGATGGACGCCTCTCGCCGCAGCCCAGAGGCAAGCACATGCATCAGCGAGTCCCACCAGGCCTTGGCCAGGTTCTTGATCGGGGACGCCACAGTCAGCCAAAACTCTTGCCATGCCTTCCACCACCGCAGCGTGAGTGAGGTGCCCTCCACCGCTGCCGGCACTGCGGACTGGACCCCACTCAGCAGTGAGGCCACCTGCGCCACCAGGAGGAAGGGCCCAATGATCAGCACCCGAATGGTCATCCACACAAGGCTGACAAAGGAGTAGGTGATGGAGCCCGTCGTGCGGACAACCTCAAAGGCAACGATGAATGGGAGCTGCACGGCGTCGAAGAAGAGGGTGACAATTGGAAGAGAAAAGAACTGGACCACGTAGAACTGCGATAGGAAGCTGCTGAGACTGGTGAAGACGGTCAGCACGGAGGAGATCAGGTAAGTCACGAGCACAGAGACGCGCACAGTAAAGCGGTCCTCGACCCAGCGTGTTAGAGGCTCCAGTGTATGTGCCATAAACTTGCGCAGCTGCGGGAGGTGCTTGTATAAGTCATACAGACCCACCGCAAGGGAGATGATCGGCCACAAATTCACCAAGCCAACGTAGAGGAGCCGGAAGACACGCCTATAGGGCAGCCAGCTCGCTGCCAGCAGCACCGTCCACGGAGGCATCCCAGTCTCGTACATAGCCAGCATGCGGCGCTGCTCCTTGGGAGTGGCTGTGTATGGGTGAATGCCAGCCTCTGGCATCAGCACCTCGCGCAGAACTCCGGTGAAATGCGGGTCCGCCGTGTAGATAGACACGACCGTGTTGAGATGGGTAGAGATGAGGACAGGCGGCGCAGGGTGGGCTGTGCAGTCCGTCATAGACGCGGAGGAGGGGAACGGGCCGCTGACGTCATCCACGAAGCTGGAGGAGGTCCTTCGGTCTCCGGGTGTGAGGGGCCCGCCGCTGCCCCTGTGGTCGCCATGTTCGCTGCAGTGCAGCTGCGGTAAGCCGCGTAGAAGCACGGACGATGGCGACACCAGCGGCTGGTGAGTGGCAGCGAGGGTCTTGCTGGCGGCGGTGGTGCCGTCGCGGCTCACCTCTTCTGTCCGCTGCAGATAGGGCGATGGGGCGGAGGAGGAAGATACGGGCTTGTCGGCAGGAAACAGCACCGTCCGTGGCAGGGAGCAGGAGGAGCCCCTATACCCGTTCCACTCGTCACCACCCAGTGGACCCACCTTACTCCCAGGGCCGAAGCCTCTACCTGGATAAAGCGGTGTACATACGGTCGCGCCCGCGCGATCGACTTGCGCCACCTGATGCGTGAGCCCCTCCGCCAGCTGATGACGCACCTGGTCCAGAGCCTCGGGGCACCCGTAATAGCGGAGGGCGTCCGCCAACGAGGGGAAGAAGTACGTGTACACGGCTTTCGCCTCCACCGAGAAGCGGCTGGAGGTGAGCCGTGGCGCGTAGTCCATCGCAGTGATGTTCTCGTGAAGCACCTCTACCACCTCCACCCCACGCCGCGTGCCAGGCGCGGACGGGCGAGCAGACGACAGCCGGCTGCGACGTGTCCCTGTGCTCTGGTAGGGCCCCCCTCCGGACGAGGACGCCGCGGAGTCGACCAGATAGCGGCGCCCTCGCGCACTCACACTGCGCCGCCGGCGCATCGCCACGTCGTCCACGGGGCCTGGGTAGGAGCCATAGCTGCTGCTTCGTCGCATGACCTGACGACCGATGCTCTCCTCTGCGCACTGGTGGTGACTGTTCACGCGCGGTGCTGCGGCTGCGGCCCCGTCACTGTGCTTCTCCGCCGTTATTGGCAGCCCTGAGGCAGTGGGGGCCTCCGTCATGCGAGTCCACGACGATGGCTCTACCAGGGTTCGACTCCCACCCATCGCACCATCCTCTGCGGCAGCGGCGTTGGAGCTGCCGGAGTGATCTTCGGCGATCTCTGGTGCACGCTCCTTCGCCAGCCTCCCGCGGCAGTAAGCGAAGGCGGGTGCGTTCGTAAAGATCCGTCCCTTCAGCTTCCCAAAGAGACCCCCCCTGTGCCGGACTGCGCACCCCTCAGCAGCGCTGTCCTTCACCACCATCTCGACCGGGTCCACCACCAGTACCATCCGATCGCGCGGGCGCGCATTGTGTAGCCACCACACTGAGTGCCCGAGCACCTCTCTTCGACGGAGCCGGCGGTGGGCGAAGTAGTCGCGCCCCCCCGCGACGGTGCGCCAACTGCCGACGGACACATAGTGCAGCACTACCGGCGGCTGTGCCTCCAGCCCGGCCGGGTAGAATACACTCCAGTGGTGGGGCGGCCCCCCCACTCGGTAGGGGAGGTCCGCCCGGGTGGAGGTGGTCGGGGTGATCGGGACCGACAGCCTGTAGCCAAGTGACAGCCCCATCTGCGCGGCGGATGGAGAGAGGTCGGAGCGGTGAGGGGAGTCGCCGGTGTGTGGTGGCAGGAGCGGGGACGGCAGCGAGGTGGAGGTCGTCGACGAGTCCTGACGCTGCTCCTCCTTGATGCTAAAGATAGACTCGAGTAGGTTCTCGCGCTTCTGTCGTCGCGTCGGGGCCGTGCCGTTGATCACTGACGCATGGTCTGCGGCCGGTGCCGGTGACCGACTGGCAGGCGCAGGCTCTCTGGCAAGGGTGTGCACGGCTGCTGTGCCAGTGGTAGAGGCATCATCTGTCTCTAGTGACAGCGCTGCGGTATCCTGAGCGAAGATAACTGTACGCTCTGTGGTCATCGTCCCCACCGCTGCTCGTGCTCCGTTACTAGTTACTGACCGTCCAGAGGGAGCGCCGTTGGTATGCGGGTTCTCACCAATGTGACTGCTGGCGCGGCGGTCGCGCCGTATGTTGCCACCCTTCCCATTGTGGCGTGGCGGCATATATATATATATATATATATGTTTATAGACAGGTATGCTTGTCGGAGACAATATCGAGAGAGGGGGTTGAAGGGGAAACCCTCCCTTGCCTCGTTTGCAAATGCGCTGTTAGACTGCGCAGAGCAGCAGATAACAAATGAAGCCACGAAGTGCAGTGGGCGGTAGGTGGGGGGTGAGGAGGGAGCCTCAACGGACACACACAGGACTTCGCAGACACACGTGCAACTTCAGGATAAAAAAAAGAAGGGCAGCAAGTATAAGCAAATAGAGGTGGTACCTATGTCTGACCTGTACTTGTGAGATATCCCCCTTCACTGACGGTGTTCACTAGCAGCCAGAAGGAGGGGGGAGAACGGTGCTCCTCCTCTTCTTGGCGGTTGCAGAGTATATATAAATATAAATGTATGACTGGGATGACCTGCGCTTCCGTTACGACCTCTCTCTTTTTGTTTCTGCGTGGCGGTTGCACGCGCTGAGAGGCTCCGGCTTTTGCTCCGGTGTGCGGGAGTGATCTTCACGAATACACCCGCAGAACTTAAACAAATAAACACACACACACACGCACGCAAGCACACAACGACAATGATGGGAGCGAGAAGGAGAATTATAGAGTGGAGTATGCAGAGATGCTCAGCAGTTGATATGGCAGCTGCATTTGTGAAGATCGCAGCAGTCGATTGCCTTCATATTTGTTGTACACCAGTCATTTCATGTACTGGTGGTGATGGTGATGGTGGTTGACCTTGTGCTGTCTGTTGAGAATGTAGGCACAAACCATTTTTGTATTTATCCTTCATCTCTTCGCTCAAGTGTTTCTTCTTTCTTGCTTGTATATATATGCCCTTCAGAGCAGACACACACAGGTGCGCACAGAGGCCGCTGAAGAAACAACAGTAGCACATCAAGCACAAGCACAGTTTACGACCATCCCTGCGCGAGTCAAACATATAAATATGTGTTTGTGCCTTCTGTTTTTTTTTGTTCTGTGCCACGAGATGAATATAATGATTTTTCTCCACTCTACATCATCAGCGAAACAACAATAATGATATATATATATATATATATATATATATATATATATATAAGAAACGTCATGCATTTATAACAACCGCGACATAAAGAAAAATAAATATACGTCGCATGGGCAATGATAACCCGGTACTGAATTTCGTTGTTTCTCTTTTCTCTCTAGAATTTTATTTTCTAACTGACGCTATGTATGTGTATATACAGACACAAGCTTGTAGGTCCAAGGGATGGAGGGGAGATGAGGGTGACTCCGCCTCCCGTGAGTTTCCATCGCCTGCTGATGACACTACCTTTTCTCAAAGGTTCTAACATCACAGCAAAAATTGTAATCAACACTTCATTTTCTTTTCAAAATTCTCCGAAACTGACAAAAAGCGCTTATATGAAAATAAAATAATAATAACTGTTCAATCAAACAAAACGATGTGTGGTGGAAAGTAATAATAGCATATTCAGAAGATGCAATCCTATTGTCGAGCATTCTTGCATAGGACGGGACTTCATAAAGTAATATATATATATGTGTGTGCACACATAGCACTATTACCGCCTTCACTCCATTTCTACAAGATGACTGGACTGTGTAAGAATCTGCATGAATATATATATAAATATATGTGAATGTGTGTTTGTGCGTATGCTATTGGCAAATCAAATGCCAACATCTCTGCAATCGGCGCTCAGGTGCAATGAATCAGCACACGCTACACTGATGATTGCATCGCTATTTCCACCCCTTCTCCTCTATACAGTTATCTCTGCCTTTGCAGTAATGGGAAGGAGTGCGTGCGAGCGGATCGAATAGTGCACACATCATAATGACCTCTGCATGAAAAGTTACTACCATCCATCTAAGCGAAGAAAACCTTTGCAGAGAAGACAACATGATGCACGGGCACAGCGGAGCACACAACGCAGAGACGACACACACAAACACATACGTGCATGATACGCAGACCCGAACATCACTACAACTCCTCCATGTTATCATGCTTCGACAACGACGACTTCTTCTTTTTCTTTGAGTCCTTAGCGGAGTGGGAAGCCTCTACATTGCTCTCACCATTTCCGGTGGAGTTGGAGCGGTTGTGGGACTTGCGGCGGCTGCTCGGTGGCATGGACTCCTGCTTGCGGGGAGATACCACGGAGGTGGAGAGCGAGCCGCGGTGTTTAGGGGAGGCGTTTGTTGACTCCCGCACTTCAGTGCTGGAGAGGCGCCGCGTCCTGGGCTTGCCGCCCTCGTTGCCCCTCGTCGGGCTCGTCATGCTTGACATAATGCCGCTCCCCTCTTTCGCCGACAACTTCCGCGGTAACGCATTCGCGTCACCGAGCACCTGGCTGTCGTCTGCCTCAAATGCTGTTAGGCCGCGGTTCTCCGACACCATGTTGGACAGCGGAGCGACGCCGCTGTTGTGGGCGGCCGGCTGGTCAGTGGGGTACGCGCTCGGGTCCGCTGTAATGTCCTTAACTGAGGAGGGACGGCGCCTCCCGCTGCGTGATGTGGTCGCGCTGCTGCGCCCGAAGGTGTCCCCTGTCGCCGGGGACGCACGCTGGGGCTGCTCAGGAGCGGGGGCCTCACTGGGGTAGAGGGCACTCTCGGACTGCTCTTTGCTCCGCTTCTTCTTAGACTTGGAGGGGTTGCGTGAGTCTATCATACTATCCAAAGGACTCTTCACCAGAGCAGAGTCGGCGCGGGGCTGCAGTTCCACGGCCGGGGCGGAGTGCGCGCTGACGGCTGCTGCTGCTGCGGGGACGCGGACTGACGTCACTTGGCTCAGAGCGATACCATCGGCGGCGCGGGTCACTTCGTCCCTCCAGATCTTGTAGCGCAGCTGGCCATCTTCTGGCACATAGACCACGATAGGGGCTCTGCTGCTATACGGGATGATAAGACTGTCCACGATGGGCACGAAGTTGCTGGCGCCAGTCTCAGACTCCGGCTGGGCGTTGCTGCCGATCTTATGCGCGAGTGGGCCGAAGGCATCGATCGTGTAGTAGTTGAAGTCAGAGCCCTCCACGACGTTTTCAGTGAGGCTACCCATAAGACGGAAGGCCGCGGGATCATCGATGGTCTCGAAGCGGCCGGGAAGCAGTTCTACGCGCAGGTGATACTGCTCGTCCTCCGGGTCGCGCTCAGGCAGGTGGACCACGAAGCGCTGTTGTCCTGGGGAGGCAGCTGGGAATGGGACCGGATAGTCTGACAGTGCGGGCATCAGGTACAACGCTTCTATTGACTGGGCACTGTAAATAAATAAAATTTATCAAAAAACAACCCCTTTTAGTTCCTATTCTCGTGCTGCTGTTCTCTTCGTTCCTTCTACTGTTGTGGTGGTATTCGACTATAAATAAATCAACTGATCAATAAGCAAATAACACAAACACACAAACAGCAGCCCTACGATGCTCGTGCGCTCTACACGTACCGTTTTTTCCCTTCCCCGCGTGAATAAGAGCAAATAAATGAATGTGCAGTGATGGAATCATGCAATTGGTATCCACATAGTGGATAATTGGCAATAGGCGACTGGATTGGGTGGGGGTGAAATGGGCACAAGAAGGGATCTCCTCCAGCGCTCCTCGAGCTGAGGCGTGTAGGTGTATAGTAGTGCGATATCATAATGTGTCTCCCCTCAAAGAAAACAAATGGCGATCAGGACGGTACATGAACTTACGCACTCTCTCAGGCCTCGGAAACGGCAAACTCGTAGCTTGAATTGATTCTCTCTCACCAGTTTGCAAGAGTTAGGGCAGGAGCTGGGAAAGCGTGTATGATCACTAATTTTTCCCTTCTTTTTTTCGCTCTTCAGCTTTCTTTCCAGTGACCGAGAATGCCGCCCCGCGCATCGTAGCTGACATTGACACGGTCCAGCCTTTTTGGTGTAGAACACATGCAGACTGAGAAAAACTAAATAAATAAATCATAAATGGTGTATAGCATCTCCGTAATAACATGAAGAACCAAAAACAAAAAACAGGTAAAAGAGGAGCGCTGTTTATACTCTACGCGCCAGGGCGAAGGAAGGGACGGAAGGTTGTGTATTCACAAAAGGGCGACAACTACATTAAATATATGACTGCCATGGAGACGCTGCTGCTCAACAAGGACTATGGAGGAAACTCCCTTGCCGCCTCTCAAGCGTTCTCCGAGGTGTCCCTACCTACTCCGCACATGTCGTCTACTCCTCCTTGGCAACGATATCATCAGCACCACCGATAGTGCTCCAGATCCTGTAGCGGAGCTCAGCGTCCTTAGGCACGTACACCACCACGGGCAGCCTGCTGTTATACCGAATCAACTTATCGCTGTGCATGGACACAAAGCGCGGACGCTTCTCGGCGGCCTCGCCAAATCCCATCATCAGCGTACTTGCTCCATTACCGAGCGTCACGACGTAGTAGGTGTAGCCC